>CATIWR010058723.1:0-12070 GCA_949677035.1 Omphalea diandra | reverse complement strand
ACTGTGACAATTGGACCTTAACTTGTGAGACTTATATTTCTGCAAAATCAAAACTTAATAAAAATATTAGTAATGATCAATCTCCTTTGTCAAAATCAAAAGAGGTTCTAAACTTAGGATTAAATATCCTAGTCCAACACTATATAAATATATTAAGAATATATTTGCTATATGATGATTAAAAAATAATTTGATAAGAAGGAGAAAAAGCAAATAGCATCTATGAAGACAAGAACTCATGGTGACGATTTGACAGTGGGGCAATGGAGGCACTTGCCACACTATCCCACTTAATTTTTAAAGAGAAGTACATATAATAATACATGTTGCCCCCATGAAAATACGATCTTTTTGGCACCCGAGTCTCACATTTGACAAACTTACACTTAGTTTAGTTTTTATTGGCTTTCTAGTTTACTAAATAACTTACTAAGCCTTTCGCTTATTTTCTTTCCTCTACTCTTTTTTTTTTAACTCTTCATCTCTCTTTCAAAAAAAACTCTTCATTTCATTTTTATTATTTCATTGAAGTTACAAACCTCCTTCCCAGCTAATCTTATCTTTCTCTTTCATTTAAACATCTAAAAACCAAGATAAAAATCCAACTACAAACTGTAAAAGAGAAATCCACTGGAATCATAATGTTAGTTTTTTTGCTTTTATTTTCTTTAAATTTTATATCATTTTCATTCTAGTTAATTAAGGGTCAAGACATAATATAATATGGAATCATAAAATGTATGTGTGCATTTTATTTTATGACTAAATAATTTTAATTCAATTGTTTAATGAATAAATAAATTTAATTAATGAAGTTGCAGTTGTTTAAGATTGATTTTTGTAATTTTTTATCTTCAATTGTGATAGTCTGAATTAGCACTTGTTTAAGGGTTTTCATTTTGTTGTTAATCTTTTATTTTTGTTTTAAATTCAAACATTAAATATTTAAATTTAGAAGTCTTAGTTTGTTTAATTGTATTCAAATTTTGAAGATGAAAATTGAAATAAATTATTTACTCGAATTTCAAATAATGTATAAGAAAATAAAGTGTAGAAAAAATAAGTAACATTTAGTATCCATTTTACTATCCAATGAATTTTTTTCTTGGTTTGTATTATATAATTATATATGGTGTGGCCCAAAGGAAAAAGAAAGCTATTAGTTTAAATTCTAAAAGACTTTCTCTATTGCTCTTATACTTCTATTGTTTTGCATAAAAATTTGTCACTATAAGCTTATCATGCTATTTGTTTATCACTTGATTATTAAACTATTGTTATTTAAATTTGTTAATAATAGTACTTTTAATAGAAAATAATAGCTTATTAGTTACTATGCGAATTTGATTTAGATATGAAAAAATTTCTTATCAAAAGAAAAGTATCAATGTAAAAACCTCACATAAATAAGGAAACTAGTTGTTGTCCCTAGGCACCAAGAAGGAGGGTTGAATTGGTGAATAAAAATTTTAAAACAGAGATGAAGAGAAGAAGAAAGAACAATGAAGACACAATGATTTTATAGTGGTTCGGACAAAACTATCCCTACGTCCACTCCCCAATTATCAATTGGGTATTTCACTAAATCAATGGTGTTTTCAAGCTCACACCCAACTTATTACAACTTGTGTTTTAATGGCTAACATACAACCTTACAACAAAGTGTTTTCTAGGCTAACACAAAACCTCACTCAAGTGTTTCAACAGGCTTACACTTAAACCTTTCTTAAAAGTGTTTTTAAAGGCTAACACAAAACCTTACAATTTGGTGTTTAATGCTCACACCTAACACATGTAAAGAAGATGAAGAAAATGAGTAGCAAAGATTAAGAGCTTTAAATAATTGTAATAAATTTTTTAGCAACCTTCTTCATGGTTGTTTGGTGGGGTATTTATAGCCAAACTTCACCAAAGAGCCATTGCAGATCAAAGCTCACTAAATCTTTGAGACATGTTTGACAGATTTTGCATTTAATGCTTGTCAAGGTGAAATCGCGGTCGCTACTGCCTTTCGCAGTCACGAAATCCAAATTATTCAAGGGAAATCTCGTTTGTTTCTAACGGCTAGTCCACGTGTCAGCTTCTTATTAGTTCACTAGGAAAATATAGTCGTTGTCCTTCACCTACTTTCAGAAGTTGCGGTCGCGAGTTTTTCTTGCACAGGACGCGATAGGGGCCGCGAATCCAACTGCCAATTTGGTTAACTTTCTTCCACAAAGATCGCGAATGCTACCAGCAAGATGTCTTCGCGATTTTTGACTTCCAACAGTCTTATGGGACACTTGTCAGGCTGTGGTTGTGGACTTGCTTCCCTCTTGAATTTCTTTGAAATTCGCAGTCGCGACTCAACCGAGACTTTTACTGCGAATTCATCTGTGTCAATCTGACTTCTCTCTTTTCAAGGATTACGGCCAAGAATGGCACTGCGATTTCGCCTGCTTGATTTTCAGCATGTCTTAACATGAGTCGCGGTTGCAAATCATAGGTTGCGGTCGCGATTTTCATGTTACTTTGGAATTCATCAACTTCTTCATTTCTTCTTGAGAGATTGATTCAATTCTACAACAACAACACTTATTTGAAATGTTAGTGATGATCAATTTACTTTGTCAAGATCAAAAGAGGTTCTAAACCTAGGATTGATTATCCTAGTTCAACATAAAGCTTTTCAAAAGCCTCTGTCAATTATTTTCAACTTCCCCTAATTGTCTTGGGCATATACCATTTCTTTGCAAACCCTTCTAATGGCAACTCAAACATAGTGTCGATGGGCACCCAGGATGTCTTCATTATCAATACATAGGAGTGGATATGATTGGTTGCATCTTGATTCCTAGTAAACTTAAGAAGTTCAAGCATTCAAAAATTAGTAGAAAGCTTTTTGAGCTTGCAGGCAAGTAACTCCTCAATGTCAGTCCCTCTTTCTAGTCCCTTTGCATTAAGCATCTTTTGGATAGCAAGGTCATTAAATTGAGTACTCCTTCTCATTCTCTATTAATTTGTCAGGAGCTGTAGCAATGCTTTCCACTTCCTTAGCTAGTTTACTTTTATGAAACTCCTTCATTCTGAATATACCATCATCAATCACCATAGGCTAAGGTGTCTTCCCCTTATTGATCTTACTTACGGATGCTTTAGTCTTTTTTAGAATATCATTGAGGTGTTTATTTACCTCCTCAATAGTTCTCTCCTCTATAGCATCAATCATTTCATGCCTTATCCTCTCTATGACTTCAAATGGTATAGTAAGTTCTATGATCAATTATAGGCTTTGAATGGGGTTGGGCACCTTATTTTTCCCAACTAATTAATTGTCCCTTCTTTTCTACGAGGGTTTAGATAAAGCTATAATGGTTGGCCAAAAAAAAGGTTATCAGCATGATGCGTGAGTAAGGCAAATAATGCATGTATGTAGGAAATGTACACATTATTACAAAAGATCCTTCCAACCTTATTTCTTTCATATTCGATATCTAAAGGCTCTTTTTTAGGTAAGTCATATTCTTCTATCAATGTGGGATAGAGAATAAATAGTGGTCATCTCAAACCAAGAAGGGTTGAAGTCTCAAAAGGACACTTATACATTTTATCTATGAGAATCAAATACAAAAGAAAACATTTTACATTACTCAATGAAAATGTACAAGTAAATAATGGATCCCTTTAACATGGAAAGTAATGGATATACATGGCAAGGTAGGAAATGTACAAACTTTTGCAAAGGGGAGTTTACATTAAGGGAAATGGGATAACATTGTATTTACATGAGGAATACCTACCTATATTCTTTAAGGACTTCAACCCCTTGTTTAAAGAAGAATGAAAACAAACGGGTATCTTATTCCAAGGTGTTTTCGATTTTTACATGTGTCTAAAGGTTAAGACGGTTGTTGTAGTTGATGGCTCCCATAAGCTTAAGGGATTATTATTTTAACCCCTCATTTGATATACCTTAACATACTTGGCTTATGAGTGATAAATCCTCCTAACCATCTTTTAAGCCTAAATGGAGCTTAAATCTCAAGTTTAGAGAGTTCATCAATTTGTTTAAGAGTAGACCTAGTATATATGGTGAAGTGTGAAGGTTATATGAATGCAAAGGATTAACTAATAGTAAAGTTAATATGGTAAAACATGAACTAGAGATTAAACATGAAGTCAATTTTGAGTCTCTAATAAAGTTGCCACTATGAGCGCTACCGTTATTTTGTGGCTATGTACAAAAGAGTGAAATCTTACTTGTGACTCCATACTTTTACTAACCAATAGAGGATCGAAATGATGGGTGTCATACATTGGTATTAACCGCAAATTATGGCTCATGTTTATATCAACGAAGGATCCTTTAGGCCTCTAGCAAGATTGAAGCCTCTTTTCCAATGTAGCAATAAGGGACCAAATTGAGACAATACATTGGTATCATCTCTAAGGGATAGTGAAGTCACCACCCAACTTTGGTCTGGATAAGAATTTGGGCAAGGATAAAATCTAAAAGTACCTAAGTTATTTAAAAGGCCCAATTCATTTTGTCCCCATTAAAGATCAGGTTAGAAAATTGGATATGGGTTGGGGAAGAGGTTAGGCACTCCAAAATGGCCTGAATATTAGGATCTAGTATTTGGGTATCTTTAGTTCATTTTTTACCATTTTAACCTTATTATTAATTAGTCTTATGAATGCTTCTAAACATATTTCTAGTTCATTCAATCAAACACAACATCATCAAGTCATCATAATCACATAAAGTGGGATGGGGGACATGCAACATCATGTGGGGGGTGATATGCATTCCAATTAACTACAATCACATATAATCATGCATCATAGGACTCATAATGTCCCTTGCCATCACTTAAACAAAAGAAGCACATGTTAGTGATCACATGAGGAATAATAAATCAAAATGCACACAAAAAGAATGTAATAAAAAGGGAGATCTTACCCATAGTCTCTAAGTCAAGGGAACCTAAATAGAATCTATGTCCAAAGTCAATTATCCCAACATCAAATGAATTACATAAGAGCAAACAATGACAAGTATGATATAAACATATAGACATGGCCTATGGAAAATCACACATGAAATGCAAATGCATCTTAGAGGATATTAATGGCCTAGGGAAATATTTGAACAAATGGTATCCTAGGGTCATTAAACCCTCTTCCATATGGCTCTTAAAGAGTTAAACATCCATAAACACCATTAACTATTTTAAAGGTTAAGATGCTAACTAAAAAGAAATAATGATAAGGCCAAACACACATACCCTATATTATGGAAAATGACAAAAGAAAGAGATCATAAAGCATTAGACTTTCTCCCCAAATTCATTCATATGGTCACCTAAGACACAATGAAAAGAATAAGTTAGCTAAAAAGCTATCCACTTCTTCCTTGATGCTTGTGTCATAACCATGGGCTAAACAAACAATGTCAATAATGAGACTTTTAAGGTCATAGGAATAAGGAATTCCTCACTTGGTCATAGCAAAAAGGAAAACCAAAAACATAAAATATATCATTTATTAGCATGTAAAATAAGGAAAAGAAAGAAAGGTTGAAACTTATAAACCATAAAACACAACTCAAGCTAGATCCTTGCGCCATGATTTGATTAAATAGGGATCCTTGGTCATAAAATCTACCCCAATTTTATCAATAAAACTCCCAAGGCATATATTAGAAACCCCAAAAAGAGGGAAATTAGAATGAAGAAGAAGATAGATTTTGCAAATTGTCCTTAGCCAAATAAGGTTATACAAACCATGGTTTTATAGGTGATGAATTATGGAATGTTCTGCTAGCTAGGGTTTATTACTTGGTTATATAGCCAAGTAGTTAGCTATGCAACCAACTAAGTTGGCTATACAACCATTTAATCAAAGGTTGGCAGGTTTAGGCTTTTGGTCTTGGTGAGCTTGGGCTTGATTTATGGCTTGATCCAAGAACTCTTGAGGCCTTTGTTTCTCTTCCTTTGTAATTCTCCTTTACATCTTGAAGAATAATTCAAATAGTTTTCATCATTAGACTTGCATCCTGAGCTCAAAATTTGATCCTCACACTTTTACTTGGGAAGAATATTAAGTCGAAAAACCATATGCATGGGAAGCGACTAATTAAAGATAACATGATTAATTTGTTTAAATATTAATTACTAAAAACCTAATAACTCTTGCTAAAGAGTTCAATTAATTTGCATAATAAAATTGCATAGTGAATGGCTTTTGTATTCTAACTTTTTCATAACAATATATATGTATAATGTTTAATATGTTTATTATGCCATCTTGCGACAAAATAGAGAAGCATACCTTATATCAACAAATGAGCATGTAGTATTGAAAAGCAATGACCTACCTCTAAAATCCCAAACTAATAAATAAAGTAAAACAACATCTGTTAGCAATACATAAAAAATAGTTACATGATTCAACAAAATAAAAAAATGTCAACATCATTGGTGTGAATGAAGTTCATAATTTTTTAAAAAGGCATGGCGCTCAAATAATTATATCTTAGTCCATTAAGCCAAAAAAAACTCAAAGGTAGTGAAATAGACAATTCATCATGGTTGAACAGCAAATAAAAATATAAAAAATTCCATAACATAATAAAATAAAAATGCTAACATAAATATATAATAAATTTTTAACTCCAAACAACTTTCATGTATATATGTGTGTGTGTGTGTGTGTACACACACACATATTTACATATACATACATATAGATATAAATTTATATATATACATACATAAACATACATATATGTACATATCTATACATATACATATGCATACATACATACACACATATATATATATACATAAATATATATATATATATATATATATATATATATATATATATATATATATATATATATATATATAAACCAGACATATGCACAAAAAATAGAGAATATTTTGAAAGTATACCTTTGTATTAATATTTGAAATGATTTACAAATGTTGTAGGAGAACACAATCTTTGTACAGATTTGTAAGTTTATGAAGGTTTTGTAAGTGAAGAGGTTTACAAAAGAAATGTTATAAAACAAGTTTGCTCAGTATATGAGCCTTTCTAAAGTGTTTATCTCCTCTTGTTTGGAAAAGTTTTGCCTTCTATGGTAGGATGAGCTTCCTTAAATAGAGAAGGAGTCGTGGAAGAATTGTAAATCCTTTTGAGCTGCCTGTAGAGTCATATAGTCCTTTGATGGAGAGAGCTGGGCCCGTTCTGTCTATTGGCAAATTTGTAATATTTTGTAAAGCAAGGTCTTCACATAGGTGCAATTGAAGTGCACCAAAAGAGGTAAAGACTTTTTATAAAAGTGAATACAACTAGAGTAATACTTTTCTCTCTCTTTTTTTTATAGTTGGAAGGATACCAAAGCGGTCATCCTCATTGTCATCGCCAAGATCTATGATTAGCTCTTTTGAGTTTGACACATTTGTAGATGCCATCTGTAAGTTAGTAGAATTGCTTTTAAGGAGTTGTCTCATTATGGAGAAATAGTTTTCTTGAGATTTTACCAAGGATGAAAGGGCTTGGGCATGAGATTTTTGGGCCAAAACGATTAGGTCCTTAGCCTGTGGTTTAAAGGAAGAGCCTAAATTCTTTTCCAACCATTGCAAGATAACTTTTTCAGAAATTCAATTTTAAAAAGAGTCTCACCATTTTACTTTGAACTTTCTAACTAGGAATATCATGGTTTCTTATTGATTGTAATCAAAATACCAAATGCCAACCCAGGCGACAAGAATTTTGAATAGAGAAGTAATAATGGGGAAAATCTCTTTTAGAATTTTAAGGGTTTGTAGCGTTCTTTAAATAATTCAAAATAGATATTGACTTTTGGAATTAGTAATTGGGGAACTGCTCCATAGTAATTCCACCATTAGATAAACCAATAAGGAATTTTGTAGTTTTTATTTTTATATCAAAGCATATAAGCCATGAATGGCTTCCTTTGGTGTTTTGTAGAAGAAAGTATTAAACCTTGCATGATGGTAATCCTAATAAGAGTAGGTTTGGTAGTGATTTACTTTGGTGTCAAAATTGAATAGGAAAGGTTTTAAAGAGGATAAGTCTTTTCCATAATCAGAAGGGTGGACAATTTTTTGTATGGTACAGGTACTAGATGGGTTTCATCAAGGCAAAAATGTTTGAATTTGGCTATGCTAGTGACTTCAATGATCACCACAAAATAGGTCTAATTTTTACTCAAGTCCCAAGGTTTGCAAAACTATCCTTCAGGAAAAAAAATTTGCAGCTATGGAAGGATGTATATGCATGAAATCTTCTTCCATAGTCAGAATATTTTTAAAATGCTTTTTAATCTAATTTTCTTATTTGTAGGTTTTGTTTGTGATAAACAATTTGTGAAGAATTTGGAGAAGAATCTTTTTGTAAACATTTTTGAGATGGAATACAAAAAGTCTAATCTTTGGTTTTATAGAAATCAAGTTTTAAGACAAGGTTTTTTTTAGAGGAAGAACTTGCCTCTAATTTTGTAGAAATAGTTTTAGAGATTTTACCTTATTGGGCCTGTGCGGCCTACAAGAGATTTTGTAAGGCCAAAAGAATCTCTAGAGAGTGGACTAAGGATTCAACCCATATTTGAACTTGTAATTGTTATTGTGAGCCCTAGGCTTCATTCTGCTCATCTCCCTAGACCATATCTATCCAATATTTGATACGCTAGGTTGTGGTAGGTGTTATAGGGTTTTGTATTAGGGCTTTGCCCCTGTCTTTGGCTTTATAGTTTTTTAGAGGCATTAGGGCTTATTTTGAAGAAATTCTTAGGTTAGAAAATCTAGCACCGAGTTTATATCTCCTTTAATAAATTCAATATCAAAATTGAAAATGGAAAGGATTGCTTGCCATCTAGCAAAAATCTATTTGGATGCAATGTTTTGAACATTTTTTGTAAAACTTCTTTTGCAGATTTACAGTCAATACAAAGAAGAAATTTTTAGTTTAAAAGATCGCTTTGAAATTTTGTAATGCAGAAAACAATTAAACGAATTTTTTTTTAATTGTAGAATAATTCTTTTGACAATCATTCTAGTTTCTTGAAGTGAATTGCATAATTTTCTCTTCCCTATTCTAAACCTGTTTTAAGATCCCACCATAACCTAGTTATGAAGCATTAGTTTTTATAATTTTTTTGGGCTAAAGAATCTAAGAGGAAAAGACAGGGTATCTCTAAAATCCTTTTCTTAATTTTCCTAATAACCTTAATATGTTGTTTTGTCCAAGGTACAGGTGTTTTCTTCAACTTGTCATGTAATGGCCTTGCTAACCTATTTATGTTAAGACAATAATCCAAAACATAATTTAGACTTCCTAGAAACCTTTGTAAATGGGTTTTGTCTAAGATTTTGTTAGGAAACCTATTGGTAAAAGAAAGAGATCTTTCGATTCGAGTGATAGTTTGTTGTTTTATGTAATGGCCAAAAAATCTAATCCTGGTTTGGAAAAGAGTTACTTTGGATTTTGAAACACCTTGACCATTTTTCCTAGTGACAAGAATAAAGGTCCTAACATGCTTGAAGTGTTATTCCATAGAATTTGAAAAGATCAAAACATCATCAATATATATAATACAAAACCGAAAAATGGAATTGTAAATGTCATGCATAAGTCTCTGAAATTCAATAGGAGCATTTTTTAAGACCAAATGGCATGGCATTCCATTTATACTAACTAAAGGGAACAATAAAGTATTTTTGTATCTATCTTTTGGATGTATTTGTATTTGCGAAAATCCTAATTTCATATTAAACTTTGAAAATATGAAAGCAAAATAAAGTTTTTGGAGTAAGTCATTTTTGCTAAGAATTGGATACCTAATCCATTTTTAGGGCTTTGTTCAAAGATTTCTGATTGATCACTAGTCTGGGTATGCCACATTCAATGTTAGATTGTTTATTGATACAAAAAGTTGCACAATACTAAGGTGATCTAAACTTTGTAATGAGACCTTTGGAATCTAAATCTTAGATCTCGATTTTGCAAAGTTGTTCTAGTTCTGCATTCATTTAGATAGGTCCAGCTTTGGTGGGGAGTTGTCTATAATCAAACCCATCTTCATAAGACATATCAACTAAATGTTGTTTCCTATCCCAAAAAGGCATTTAGAAGGTTAGCACAAATTTCATCCTTTAATTATTTTTGCAATAAATAATTTTTTTCCTAAACTTAGTTCTTTTGTAACTGTCTTTTGACATTTTGTAAAGAAATACTCTATTTTAGGTGTAAAAGTTGGGTTTGTTTTCCTTTAATAAGGGCATTAATCTGAAAGTTATAAACAAAATATGCTCTCATTAGGTTGAGGTTCCTAATTTTTGGTTTTTTAACAAAAGGAAAAATAAGCTTCTTACCTTTAACTTTGAAGGAAATATGGTTATAACCAACTTTGTATGGGGTAATGACATGGATGAAAGATGCCCTAAAGATTATAGAATGGTGCATATCACCAACTAGAATAAAAGGAGTTCTAATGGCAATGTCCCCATTAATGATGGAGGCATTAGCTTTCCTGGTGATTTTGATTTTGGAATCATTAGCTGCTAAAAGTTTTTATTTTGTATGCTTATGGAGCCTATCAGGAACAATTCTAGTTTTGATGCAACTTAAATATGCTCTTATATCAAGCAAAGCTATGGCATCAAATTTGAAATCATCTAAGAAGGCTATTTCAATGTGGATAAGGTATTTTTTTGAAAGTGATTTCTCTAATAACACAAAGGAAATCTTTTGAAGCCTTTTCCAGGTTTCTTGTTTAGAATCAGAATCATTTTGTAAAAGGTTTTATATGAGCTCAGAATCTTTCTGTTGTTTTTCCTTAAGCTCCTTGAGTTCATTTTTGATGGTTTTGATCTTAAATTATAAGCTTAGGAGAGTTACATGGGTTATTTTGGTTTTTTGCTTTCCTTTATTGAGGATATTAGCAAGATCATAGGTATTAGAACTAGTAGAGGGAACAATTAAAGGTTGTGGTTCAGATTTGTCTTCTAAAGATTTTCGAAGTTTGTCAAGATATTCCTCTTGTAATTTGGAATCATTTATGTGTTTAACAGCTTCAAGGAGGAGTTCTTGATCTTTTGTCAGCATATTAATGGTTTTGTTTTCAGCCTCAGTTTCATAAGCAAAGTTTGAACTATATGAAGTGGCTAGTTCATCAATTTGTAATGGTTTTTAAAAAGAGTCAATTTTTTTTTGATTTTGAGGCATCAATAAAAAAAGCAATAACTTTATTGATGATTTCTTCTTTTAGTTGTAACTATTATAGTTTTGCTACAAATCCTACAGTATTTTGAAGTGTAACCTACAATTGTAGTAGGTTATGTCCTTAAAAGAGTTTTGGGGACCAGTGGTTGGAGGTATTTTGTAAGGTATTTTAGTCCTTTTATGACAAGATTTTTGTAATATGGCTTTTCTTTAGCCTTAGAACGTTTCTTATAATAAGACCTAGATTTTTTGGGATACCAATCTTTATAGGATTTTTTCTTACAACTTCCTTGGCAGTTGGAAAATGAAGGGGTTGTCAAACCAAACTCAAACTATTTACAGAAACTTTCCAGTTCTTATTTGGTTTTTTCTCATCTCCCATTTAAGATGTTTTTAGAGCTTCAAATCTTGATAAATTTGAGGCCTTCTTTCTGGGTTTGGCTAATTAGTTCTCCATAAGTCAACTGGTTATAAGGTTTTTAGTTACCAAAATATACTTTAATGGTATTCCTAACTCTTTCTCCTAATGATAGAGGTAGATCAGTAAGGAACTTTTCTTTCCAAAAAGTTGGTTTGAATCCTCCTTAAGCATGACTCTTATGAGAAAAGCAGTTTTGTAATTTTGAAAATCACTAAGTTTTTTACACATAAGGTTGCTAAGAAATTGTGTTTTTATCCTTAAGGTGTAAAGGATCTCCTATGAAGTGTAGGGATATAGTAAGGATCAATGTTAAGACAACATCTTGAATGGTTTATCCATATTGGTCAACTATAAGGATATATATAGACACACACACACACACACACACACACACACACACACACATATATATAT
>CATIWR010058722.1:0-48051 GCA_949677035.1 Omphalea diandra | reverse complement strand
TGCAACCTTTCCAGAGAATACGCGACCAAAAGCAAAGAATCTTCCCTTGTCAGAAGCCGGAATCATCTTAGACACATACAGCATGAGAGGCCCTTCAGGATCACAGTTCCTGATGGCAGTCGCATAAGGATCGTCAAGAGGCCCCTCATACAAGTTCTCAACACGATACTTTTGTGCCTTGACAGGAGAAGGAAGGTGAAAGATCATCATTTCTAGGAGCGCACTGCTGGCAGGGAGCCACGTCTGCATAACACGCTTCATTAAAGCCTTGCCCATCAACTCCTTCTCATCAGCCTTCATTGTGACACCAAGCTTTTGCAACATTGGCCATAATTTGTCCTTTTGGTCATTCATGCAAGTATTAATAATCTGTTTGATAGGCTCATAACAGAACTGCACAAATCCGCGCTTGCAGGTTGGAGAGCCAGTGTTCTTGCTAGTCCACTTCTTGGTAGCAGGATCAAAGAAGTTCTCACCCCATAGCCTTTCCATCATCTTAGCCTCATCAACTCCAAACTTTGAGGCATACATCTTAGCAAAGTTTGTCAAGGTGAAAGCCCAACCATGCAAACCAGCAGAGAAAGCAACAGTTCCCTTCTCAGGGTAGACCTGGCAATCACCTAGGAGAGGATCTTCATATGTGGCCATAATCACATTAGCATTTTCAATGACCCTCTGGAACGTTTGATAAGCCTCCTCGCCATCAACCTGGAGCTCAAGGAAGCACCTGTCCATCTTGTTGACAGTCAAGACAGGCCTAATCCTTTCTCCCAAAGCTTGGCGAAGCACAGTCTCGGTTTGAACACACACACCCTCAATACAATCTACCACCACAAGTGCACCATCAGTAATACGGAGAGCAGCAGTGACCTCAGAAGAGAAATCAACATGTCCAGGGGAATCAATGAGATTGATAAGATACTCATTGCCTTGTCTCTCTCCCTTGTAGCTTTTAAGGGCATCATCACTCATCTCATAATAGAGTGAGATACCAGTAGATTTAATTGTAATACCACGCTCTGCTTCATCTGCCCGGGTATCAGTCATACGGACATCTCCAGCAACTTCTTGTGCTATGATACCAGCAGCAGCCACAAGAGAATCTGTAAGTGTTGACTTTCCTGCACATACAGAACACCAAAGAGCAACACATCACCATCAAAAAAAACTTGAGAACAGATTTTGTCCCCAAAATGTTAATTCAAAAGAACTTTAAAAATCAAGAAATAAACCAAAAAAAGGCCAGCTTAAATTTATGGATTTTAGCCAATCCTTCTGCATGACACTCCCGAGGGGCAACTTAAATTCACATAGAGAATAACATCTTGGACATTCACCAGCTTACATGTTGCTTACAAACATACATACAGCATCTCATTACAAACTTAGGGTTCTAATTTTAGTAATTTGGCATTATGATTTATTTAAAAATCACAGAAGAGCATCAGAACAATTGATCACTATCAAAATGGGCAAATAGCGATGAATACCTTCAGTAGGAGAGAGAGAAAGGGGTAAATATGTGGTCAATTTACAAACTACTTATGTAATAAAGAACATACCATGGTCAACGTGGGCAATAACAGACATATTACGTATGTTGTGCTTCAAGTCCATAATACGGCGAAGCTCCTCAGCGGTAAACTTCACCTGCATGCATCAAGTACATTTCCCAGTAAGTCAGAGGATGAACCCATCAGCTGAAAAGGACAATTCACTGAACCCAAAAATAAGCTTACCATTTTTGCTAGTCTTTAAATGTTGCCAAGACAATGAAAAACAAAACCTGCCCGCCACATATAGTTTAGGTCACTCTCAAGAAAAACAGAGACAAACTGTATTTAAGTTTACTGAGTAAACAAGATTGATTTGTAGTTAAATTTACACAGTATATGGATCATCAATTGTTGCTGTTATTCTTTCAACTGATGATCCATTCAGTAATTAAATTCAATTAAACACAGATAAGGTGGGCACATATCATGATGGAAGCGAACATTACAGCATAAAAAAAAATTTAGAAATAAATTCAAATTTACATACGCAGGAAATAAATAAAAAATAAATGAATATTCGACTCAAACCAACACCAAAAAAGAAGTCAACTCAAAAGCACACATCCAAAACATTCAATGAATTAGATAATAAATCTGATTGAATAATTAAGCATCTAAAACCCAACAATATCCATTCCATCAAACATTTTGAATAAGTTTAAGCTTCAGTATTTCACATAAAAAAACAACAACAACTCAGACAACATGAGGCACTAAAGCAAAAACAAATTGGAGATAACAAAAAAGAAAAAAGACAGTGACACAGAGATTAAAGAAACAAACCGGTCAAAGGCGGAGACAGAGGCAGCGAAAGAAGAGAGGGCTTTCAGAGTAACTCTCTCTTCAGTGGCTAGAAATGTGAGTGCCAGCCACTCCCGGGAATGAAGGTTATATATTATGCTACAAGATGAGAGCTTAACCCTAGGATTTTCTCTCTGGCTTAGATGGGCTTCTGTCTTCTGACCTAAGCCTTTTTCTTATTTGATGGACTTGGGCCCCTGTCTGGCAAGTTATGAGGCTCGTTTCATTTTCGCACGAAAAATTCTATTTGCAACTATTTTTTTTTCCCATTACACTTTTTTTTTTTTTACAATCTCTCTTTATTTAAAAATTTTTTTCTACAACTCCTTTATTTTGCTTTTCTACCCTTTAGTGTATATTAAAATAAATCATTAATTCCAGACAAATATCTTATAATAACATCCATGATTTTCAAAAAAATCCTATATTTATAAAAACATTCAAATATCAGTAATTAAATGTTATGTATCATCTAAATTAATTATTTTTGGCATTACAATATTTATATTATTAAGACATAATAATTCAAATACTTTAATACGATCAATATATGAGATTTTTCATCATTAAACATAATCATATCGATATTTGTGTCAATTATACATAATAGAAGGTATTAGTGTGATTTGATCCATTAATATCTAAAATGAAAATATTTTCTATAGTTCATATATAGAGTAAGATAAGTTTTAATAAAATAAATTTATAAAGTATGATGAGTTTTAATAATATAAAAGTTTGTACATAAATTTTAATTAATTTAAAAAGTATGATAAATTTTAATAATATAAAAATGTTATACATATGTAACAAGAGTGAAAATAATTTATTTAAAATATATAAGTAATATAATTTATCAAATTTTAAGATAAATGCAAAGAAAAAATATGAAATTGTATAGAAGAAATAAGGATGAAAAATAATTTATTTAAAGTATATAAATAATATAATTTATTAAATTTTAAGGTGAGTGAAAGGAGAAAATACGAGTTGCAAGTAGACTTTTCTAAATAGAAATTTCCTTCACACAATTATTGACATGGGTTATTAACGAGCACATGATGTCCGATACTGAGAGCATAATATATTCGTGAGGGAAAACATACACTACAAATGAATCCAATCAATTAAGGCATTAAATTTATGAGAAATAACCAGTTATGGCATGTTCGATTATATTAAAAAATTTAAAAAAATTATTTTAAAATAAATATTTTAAAATATATATATATATATACACTTGAAATTATATACTATATTTGTTTTTTAAATTATTATATTAAAAATGTATATTTTTTTTAATCTTATACAAACGTTCATATTTGATATATTATCTTTAATTTCTAAGATAAATTCATCTAAGTTTACTAGACAATTTATACTCATTAATTTTAAATTAAAAAATTTTAAATCTACTTTTGAGCATTTTAAAATTTCAATATATGAATGGTGAAAAGTAAGATTGTAAAATCTCATTCTTAAATTTCTAAAATAAATTAAAATATCAAACATGAAAATAAAATTGAAATCATATTACTGCATATTATTCAATGACAGATTTATACTCTTTCAAGCTTATCACTTGGTTGTGAGTGAACTAGAATGGAATATCAAGAAGGAATTTGTGAGTTTGCATTATTTCATTAAAGCCACCACTTAGTTCATTCATTTCTTTTTTCTCCAATAGCTCCTGTTACACTTTCATACTCCGTACTCAACTAATAGTTACATCATCGAAAGATCTAATATATTTCTCATTTTAATAGAATTCAGCTAGTATCTTAATATCAGAATTTGAGAGAGAATTACTGACAAGTACTTCAAAGAACATGCTGAGAATCATATACTTCTCAAGTTCTACCAGTAAATCTATATGAAAAACCACCATAATTTGTCAATAAGATTTATGAAGATCGAAAGTTTTCAGAAGATCAGCACAAAGCTTACCTTGCATCATTTTAAATGTCTGTATGCATTAACAAATTCCAGAAATTTGCTAAAGAATCATTCAGAAAGTGGTTAACGTAGAGTTCTACATATACTTAGAAACATACCCAAGTCAGATCCCAACAATTTAATCCCAATACAAATATTGCAAGCAAAATAACCATCATAATGATTAAGAAAAGCTCCTTCTACTGAACTATGCATGAGAAATTCTTTCCCACCTTTTTAGCATATAGCTCTACAAATATGAAATGAGCTTTCGAAAAGGCAGGAAATGGCCATACAGGTAAAATGAAAACTATAGGAAAAGAAAACTAAAAACCAGAAAGAGCATAACATAATACAAGAAAAGAAAAAAGGCCAATAAAACAAGAACCCTAAAACCCAAATTTCCTAGGGGAATGAAAACCTGTCAGGAGCTGTCCACCATAAGGAAATACTTAGATTTGAAGAAGCCTATCCAACGATCCAAACCTCCACACAATTAAAGAATCTCAAAACTATTATCCATCCCTCCACTTCAGAGCAGCAAAACAGCTCTGCAACAGCAGCCAAAGCTTCAAGAGCATTGAAAGCAATTAGTTCAGTTTTCTACTCTCATGCAACAAAAATTTGGATAAACTTAAATCAATCCCTATAAGATTACACGCCACTAGGTTATGGTAGTAAGCTAGCAACCACTGGCAATCCCATTTGCTACATTCTGCTTCTCTGGGGCAAGTGGCTTACTTGCCTTTGAGGCATCTACAGTTTTTGCAACCGACTCACTCTCAGAATGTTTCAGGTCTACATTAGACATAGCAGTTGAAATGGGTTCCTTGGACTCGGACAAAACCTCCAGCGTATTGTGAAATCCATTTGTCAATTCTTTCTTCTCATCTTCAAGCTTTCCTTCCAACAACTGGAATGGTAATGAAAAATATGAAAATTTGTTTCCATTTGTCTAATGAAATTCTCCATATAAGAGTAATGTGGAAATATCGAGCATGCAGCACAACACTGACTAATGAAATGCACAAACAATCAAGAAAATGATATCTAACTAGTAAAATATTAATGAAATGCACAAATAATCAAGAAAAGTAGGTCTTGCCTGTTTCTGGAATTGTTGTTGCTTAGCCTTTTTCTCCTGAATTATTTTCTGACGCTTCTCATAAAATCCAAAATCATCTAAAATGCATGTTTTGCTGGAATGCTCTTTGAATATTTTGATAATTTTAAGCCCCTGCTCTAGCTTAACCTACAAAATACACAGAAAATTTCTCTTTAGAATGACACACACAAAAGGGGAATTTTTTCTTTTTTTTTTTTTTGGGGGGCAGGGGGGGTGGGATTCAAAATGCATGCCGCCACGGGAGATGCTTTGATGGGTATAACTACCTCTTGTGTGTCCCTGCTGTTGGTTATGGGTTTGTACTCATTGTTTTCAAGGGTAATGTGCTTCAACAAACCATTGGGTATATCCTTTACAATATGCCACTTCAACAGGAAACAACCAGTCCACTTGTCCTGTTGCCAGTACTCCACATTCTTGTGAAAATCAACTGATCCCATCATCTCCGCAAGGCCAACAAATTGTCCACTAGTATTTACCTATACAAAAGTAAAAAATAACACAGTTCAAAGACCAAGAACATTGATGAAATATGGAAACAGAAGGTATATTGCATCTAAATGCTCACCGAGAAGAAGAGAAATACAGGGCAGCCACCAGATTTCTGCTGGGCCTCCTGGTATGCTGCATCAAGCTTCTTGTTTCCATTTGGTGTGCTGGCCCAAACATTGTACTTTATGCTCTTATGGACATCATCCTCGCTATAAGACTTGATAACAAAAAATTTTGCATCTATGTAATCTTCAGGGAAATCCGCTCTATTGTATTGTTCCCTGTCAGGGATTGTAGGCATCTCATCCTTTTCCACATTAACATTTTCATTTGGTGGCACATTCTGCCCCTTGACAACTAACGTTAAAGGTGTAAACCCCCTTAGGTTCTTAAAACCCTTGGCCCTTGGTCCCCTATTTAGCTCATTCAAGCCATCAATGCTCTCATTGCGAAAACCAAAGCAACCATCGCCTCGACCTCTAGATTTATATTTGCCATCAGCAGCCAACCAACCATTTCCATTTAATCTCGAATCATAACCAGTAGATCCAAAGCCCATGCCTGTCCTAAAAACATTTCCATACTGATCATAAAACTTGTTTGCATACATCCCATTCACAAATCCATGAGTTGATCCCAATCCAGACATAGTACCAGGGTGATGCAAACTCTATGAAGAGAAATAACATAGTTGTCAGAATTGAGGTTCACCAAATCACCTTTACAACCCAATCATCAAAATAAAGAACAAAATTCAAGGTTTGGCAAAAGCCACATTTAATCACTAAAAACAACATAATTTAAGTAGCTAAGGTAGAAGCACAGATACAGTTTAAAATTCTCAAGCATGATTACAACATATATTACATAAAGCAATGCACAGAATGGAAACAACAGTGGCTGAAGCAACCAAAGAAAGAATACAAATTAAATAATAGATTCTGACATCAAATATACCAAATAAATGTCAAAATATATTTCACTTCAAATAAACCATGAAATTCAAATCCATGAAAATTTGCCAGCAGTACAGAATCCTAATGGATTTAAGGTTCCATAACCTTTTTTCTATTGAAACAATCCACATATACTTCTCAGTTAAAGCATTTAGACAAATAAAAATGACAATATGATTAAACGCACCATATAATTGGAGTTCTGGCGGAAGTTATAATTTCTTGAAGAGGGAACATTACTAGACTTTGAAAATGAATAATTAACACCAGCAGTCCTATACTTCCCGTCAAAACCAAATCTTGGATCCTGGTAACTAGGAGGTATACCCCCAGGCAAAATGCCCCTTCCATTTGTATTATTGAAATTCAGTGAAGAATTTTGATATGTTGGTTTTATAGGAGCTGAACCATTGTTTCCCTTAACACCACCGTTGACAATACCACCAGAATTCCCTTTAGTGGCTTCTGCTGGTGAAGACTTTTGATCGGGGGCTATGGTGGAAGAAAACTCTCCTTGAGAAGAGGCTGCCTGACTAGGAGTGAATGGGCCACTGTTCGCTGTCAGCGGCTGGAAATAAGGAGGATACTGGTAGTGCTGAGGCCCATATAGCTGGCCATCATTTCCCAATGTTGGAACTGGTGAAGCTGCAGGTGAATAAGGGCCATAGGCTGCATATCCATAACCATTGTGATACATAACAGACCCATTGTCCCCATAAATTCCCTGACAAAAGAAATAAGCAGGATAAGCAACTGCCCGAATCTCAATTAGGATAATGAGAACTTTTCAATAAACATTATGAAAGATTATCATGGAGTACACTAAGTGATATGAACAAAATTGTTTTTGAGCATGCATACCGATGCCATCTCAACTCCATCTGTATTTGCATATCTAGAATAGTCATCCCAGTCATTAACAGTTCCATTATAGCCTGAAAGAAAGTACAAACATATCAACATTTTCACAGCCACAAGCATTCAAGTTTCAAAAACAATTTGAACCAGTAATGCAACTTGAAGCTTTTGGTTGAATAAAATCCAAAAATCTCTCTCACAAAATGAACTCGAACACATCATCTTACTTCCATAATAATAGGCGGGAGAAGGATAACCATTGGGAAGGTAGCACAATGCTGGATCCATCAAATCAGGCAGAAACGGCGTCACTGACCGGTCAGATGCCTGGATCTGACCGTTCGCAGAAACTCCCGACTCCACACCCCCATATTGGTAAACAGAAGTCTGCCAAAAAGACAAATCAACAGTCAAATCAAGCATATTTTGCAGTCAACACTAAACCAACCTTCAAATCAACAAAGCCTCACTCACTTTCTTGGTAGGTTCAGGAATTTCTAAGGTCTTTGTTTGAGAATCCAAGGACAAATTCTGCAGCAATTCCGCAGCTTCTATAGGAAAGAGAGAAAAAAGGCAAAGAAAAACACAAACAATTATGTACCCAAATACATACAAATAAAAATAAATAAGCCTCAAACCATCAGCAGTCAATCCATCAATCTATAAGTTAATTATGAAATCGTAAATTTAAGCTTCAGTTGCAATCTAATTAATGTAAAACTACGTGATTAAGCAGAAAAGTGATAGATCTCAACGATGAATAGAAACACGGACATAAAAACAAATCTAACAACTATAAAAGAAAAAAAAAGAAACAGATCAAAACAGAAGAAAAATATCTAAAAATCGAAAAAAATAGGCATATGAGGGAATTCAGAAAAGATACTTTCAGAGGAAGGAACAACAGTAGCCATGGCAGGGTTGAATTTGATTGTAGGATCTTATGGATAAAACTCTGAATCACTGATAAATAAGGATAAAATTAAAAGTATTTAAGGGGAGAGGGAAAGGAGGACGCAGCCGCCAAGGGTTTGAGTTTGGGGGAAGAGGGTTTTGTTCACTCAAATGGGGTGATTCAAATACTACCAACACATCCACGCGCTCCGGTCCACGCCTCTATTAGGACTTGCTTGTCAATTTGATTTTTGTTAGGGGCTTCTATGGTGTTATGTCGCTAATATATATATACTATTTATTTAAAGATAAAATACAACCGATTGTTCATAGAAACAAATGGAAGTTGTTATGACATTAACACCGCGTTTGGGTCTTGGGGCAAAAAAGGAAATTCGTCTTATCTCGAAGGAAAGGAAAAATAGCAGATTTTTTTTTTTTTGAAATTTGAATTATTACTAATGCCATTCATTTGAATTATAATAAAAAGATAAAATATATAATTATATAATAATTTAGAGAGTTAAGATGTAAATTTAATAATTTTAATTTACAAAACTTTCATTTGTACACTTTCAATCAAAAAATAGAAAAACAAGCAGTTAATTACATTTGATTGATTGACATTTTTTTATTTTTCTAAACAGAAAAAAAAAACTTGATTATTTCTCTATTTGTCTACATCTTATCTTCTTTTTCTAGTTTTTTTTCCAACTTTTCAAATAAAACTATGACTCTCTCTCTCTATATATAGATCTAGCTTTTTAATATAATACAAAATTTATCTAGTAAATATATAAAGTAAATCTAAATATTAGAAAAAGTGAATCAATTATGTTAATATTATATATTTGCAAAATTAAAACGAAATATAATTTAATGTATAGCCAATTTAATTATTAAGCTCGAACATAAATTAATATCTTACAAAAATAAAAATATTAAATATACAAATTTATTCAAATAATTACATTAAGGTAATCTCTGTATTTTATAATTACTAAACTAATTAATTATTCTGTCAGATGTCAATTATTTTTTATTTTTTAAAAAAGGTAAAAATATTAGAAATTCCTAAAATTGTCATAATTCACTATTTTATCAGTCTTTTTTTTTTAAAAAAAAAAAGTTATATTTTGAAGTTATTAATTTTAAAGACTTCTTGTCAATGTTAATGTTAATTTCAAGATGAATGTCAAAAATGTCATTGTCCACATCACATCTCATTTTCTATTTCAAATTTGAAGAAGATATGTTTTTCATCCGTATCCCTCTTCTCTTCATTAATTAATCTTTAAGACTCCATGAATTGCTTTTTGTCATCCTCAATATCATTAATTAATCTCTAAGACTCTTCATTCATAAATTTGTTTCTCTTACCTTAAATATTATTAATGTTTTCATAAATAAAATATTGACCTATATTAATAATATGTATTGATTATAATTGATACAATAATATAGATAGATTTAAAATTAATTATAGTTATAAAGATATTTACAATATTAAATAAATTATATTTATTTTTCATTTTTTATGATATTAAATATATAAATTTGTAAATTATATTTCTAAAAGTAAGGCACAACATAGAGCTTTATGATAAATTCTAGGAGATTTTAATATTTTTTTAAATAATGAGAAATGATTAAAATTTGATAAAAATAACTATTTAGTTTAACGAGAGAAACATATGAATGTTATAAGAATAATATTTTTATATAATAAACTCAAGGATTTTATTATATTGTATCTAATACATAAATTGAATCTAAAATATAAATATTTTGATTGTGTTTATTTTAAAATAAATTGATTAAAGAAGTAGAATATTTTTAGAAGTAGTAATTTTATTTTTGATTATAATACAATTCAAAATAAAAAATAATTTATATTTTCTTTTGATCACTTAACTTCTTAATATAGAATTAGTAACTTACTAAAAAAGGAGTTAATAAATACAAATTTTTTAGAAATTTAGAAAAAAATTTTAAAGTCATTTTAAATAAATTTATTTAATGAGATAAAATTAATTATGTTAATAGACTATGGATAAAATAGTATTTTACTACATATTTTTCTTAAAAATTAGTGAATGAACCAATCAAACATTGTAAAATTCAACCTTTAGGTTATAAAATATTATTTTTTTGAAAATTACTTCTATATAAATGAGGAATTTCATATTAAATAAGACCTATAACTATTTAAAAAAAAAAAGAAAAAATGAAAGTTATGCCATCAAGCCAATTATTGATAATTTATTTTATTCTTTGAAGGGGAATTCTCTCTAAATTATGAAAATTTAAACACAAATATTTATTCCTCTATTATAAATTATTTTAATAAAAAATTATCATTTAGTAATTCTAAGTAGTTGATAAATAAAAAAGTAAGATTATATTTACTATATAATACTGCTTAATTAAAAAATCTAAAAACATATAAATGATAATTAAAAATAAAAAAATATCCAAAAAAAGATATATGTAGGAATTAAATAAAAGAGAAAAAACAATAAATAATTAAAATAATTAAAGAGAAAGAAATTAGTAAGGCCAACAAAAAAAATTCAAGATGAATTTTTTTATTTTCTATTAAAATAATTTATTATTTTTATCATACTAATTTGAATTATGACTCATTGTATTAATTATTTTATTTATTATAGAATTAATTAAAAATATATTTTATAATATGATAATTTAATAGTAAATATCACATAAATTTTTTAGAAAATTTAAACAATCATTTAATTAAAAATAATAAAATTCTTTAAGATAATTATAATATTTAACTTTATAATAACATATTATAACTGTAATTGCATCATGTAATGTAATGTGTAACTGAGGAGACTAATTTTAACATTATATATAATAATAATAATAATAAAGGAAAATAATAATATTTAAAACTTGTCATTGGAAAAATTAGAGGGAGGTGGAGAAAGTAAAGGAGGAGAAAATGAGGATAGAAAAAGTGAAGAGAGAGAGAATATACAATTGTTTGTTTTGTTTGGAAATAGAAGAAAATTGAGGGAGAAAAAATGAGAAGAAAGTATATTTTAAAAGTATTTGAAAGCTAAATTTATATTTTTGTCTCTTATAATTTAAATAAAATTTATTTTTATTATATTTTAAAGGGTAGAAAAGTAATTAATCTACTTTTCTCCTAAAAAATCAGGAGAAACAAAATTATGAACTCACGGGTCTTTAAATTACCCAATTTTCTCTTTTTCTCCTCTTCTTTTCCTTTTCCGAACAAGAGAAAATTATCATTCTCTTCATATTTTCACCCCTCGCTTTCTCCTCCTCCTTTTTCTCTCATTCCCAAGCATAGGGTTTGTGTCGAAAGAGTTTAAAAGTGAATAAAGAAAGCATCAGGTTGGAGACTTTAAAAGGTCCAATTAAGTATAAATTTAATTTTTAGATTAATTTCAGACATAACTCTTATTTTTAGTTTATTTGAAGACATATTGATCAAATATTGAATGTCCAAACACCTCTACAAACACATGAATTAATTAAAAATTAAAAAAATTAATAATCTTTTTACTTTTTAAAAAACTAAGATAAAAAATAAAATTAAAAAATTTTTTCTTGCATTTTCTTTCTCTAACTCTCTTTCCTTTTGTTCTCACAAAACCATTTGTTACATAAACCACAACCAAACTAACTACCAAATCCAACTACTAGCATAAAAGTATGAGAGATGAAATGGGAGCAACAAAAACCACTAACATTAAATCTCAAACCAACTACCGATAGTACCAAAAACTCAATCACCGATAGTACCAAAAACTCAATCACCGATAGCAACAAAAACTCAACCCAATCATCGACAACAATAAAAACTCAAGCCAGTTGTTCCCTCTTCTCTCATGCTCAAACTCAACCACCACCAACAACAAAAACCATGACCTTGAAGCTCAAACTCCATCATCATCATAATTTAAAACCAAACTTAATCGTCGATGTCGAAATAAGAGATGAAATGAAGCTCTTTTTTGTAAATAGAAAATTGAGAAGAGACAAAAAGTTGATGAAGCTAAATTGGGATTTTCTTCTATAGTTATTTTGTGGGGTTTTGTGTATACATATATATATGGAAATTAAGGTGGGTTATAGCGTTGGGCTATGAGGTTCGGCACTGACGATTTGAATGAGAAAGAGATAATCGGTGGTGGGGTCAGGCTTGGTGGAGATCTAGTTCAAAAGGGAGGAGAGGTGT
The DNA here is from genome assembly GCA_949677035.1 of Omphalea diandra. Classification (NCBI taxonomy): domain Eukaryota; kingdom Viridiplantae; phylum Streptophyta; class Magnoliopsida; order Malpighiales; family Euphorbiaceae; genus Omphalea; species Omphalea diandra. The sequence continues at coordinate 35,199 of CATIWR010058722.1, read as the reverse complement.
CGGTTTGAGTTTTTATGGAGATCTAGTTGAAAAGAAAATGGTCGACGTGGAGATCGACACTTGAGGATGCTGGTAATGGGGCTCAATTTTTTAGGTGAGAACGCCGATGATTCGAAGAGGAGGATCTACCCGAGATCAGCGCCAGTTTGAAAAGCCGTAGGAGAGGAGATCTGATGGGGGTAGCGGTTTGAATAGCCCAAAATCTTTCTTGATTTGTGGTGTTATGATATTGTATTTTCTAATGAAGATACGGTTGGAGGAGATTGACGCTTGAAGATGTTGATATTGTATGAGGTTCGACACTGACGATTTGAAGGAGAAGGAGATAGTCGGTGGTGGGATCAGACTTGGTGGAGATCCGGTTCAAAAGGGAGAAGAGGTGTCGATTCGAGTTTTTATGGAGATATAGTTGAAAAGAAAATGGTCGGCGTTGAGATCGACGCTTGAAGATGCTGGTAATGGGGCTCAATTTTTTAGGTGAGAACGTCAGCGGTTCGAAGAGAAGGATCTGCTCGAGATCAGCACCGGTTTGAAAAGCCGCAGGAGAGGAGATCTGATGGGGGCACTGGTTGGAAGAGCCTAAAAATTTTCTTGATTTTGTAGTGTTATGATCCTGTATTTTCTAGCGAAGATGGTGGTAGCAAATGAAGTTTGATTTAACATATATCGGATTTTAATGTTGCAGGAAGTTTGGCAGATGAAGTTTGATTTTTGTGTTTTTGTTTGATTTATCAGAAAGAGGGCAAAAAACAAAAAGAGTTATTTCTAAAAAAATTTAAATTTTTTTAAATAAAATATAAAATTTATTTTTTTATTACTTTAATTAACACATGCATCTCACGCTCTATCTTAAGTGAGATTTGTCTTCAAATAAACTAAAGTGGGAGTTAATGTCTCAAATTAATCTAAAAGATAATTTTATCTTTAATTGAACCTTTTAAAATAGTTGACAGATTAATTTTATCCTTATACCTATATAAAATGTCACATTCAAATATATAAAAATATATATATAATAATAATTTCAAAAATCTCATTCACTTCGTAGTCAATTTTTTTTTAACTACATTAAAAAATTAATATTAAAATAATCGAATTGAACCTCAATCGAGTTAATTAAAAAAAATAGCTTCCAGTATATAAAATGTAACATTCAATTCAATAAAAATATATCATAATAATTTAAAAAATCTCATTCACTTTGGAGTCAATCTTTTTTTACTACATTAAAAATAATGCTAAAATCATCTCATTGAAATTTAGTCTAATTAATTAAAAACATTCAAACTATAATTTTTTTTAAGAGCAGGAGTAGAACTTATAAACAATAGAGATAAATAGACATTCATAATTGAATACCACTAGGAGTAGCAAAAGACAAATAAACATTATCCCACTTTAGCTTAGGAATGAGAGAATGACAATCCTTAACTACAGATACAAGAGAGTCGCAATTAACAAGGCAAGAGGCTATCAGATTCAACAGATAAGTTTTCTTTTTTTTTTTTTTAATATATATAAATTAACCATCTATCAACCAAGCCCCTCATGTATAGCAACCAACACCATAACAAGCGTAGTTACATTGTCAAGATTAAAAGCGTCGCTGCCATGAGGTGAACAGTGGACAGATAAATAAGAACTTTCATTGCTAAGACAAAAAACCATGTATCATTCGCCAATAAATCTATTAAGAATCCTGCTGTAAATATTGGGAACAAGACGCAATTCCCATCACATCCCCAATCATCATGATCTGTCAAGAAGACACCATTACGGATGAGAAGTTTTCAAATGCAAGACTAAAAGTTCAGTTGGCATCATCACACGAGCCAAGCAACAAATTTCAGTAACCTGCCGCAAAATTATTCACAAGGCAGTTGTCACAGAATTCACCAGACACTTTAAGTATAAACAAGCGAGTATCTCTTTAACTGTACAACAAAATACTGCAAGCAAAGTAACATTGACCAATAATTAAACCAAAACCTCCTTTTACTCAATTATGTATTTGAAATGCTCTCCCATCTTTTTAGCTTATATCTCTCTACAAATACTGAAATAAGCAGATCTTGCTAAACTATATCTAGATTCCACAAGGCAGGAAATAACAATACAGGTGAAATATAAACTGTAGGGGGGGGAGGAAAAAAAGCTATAAATGAGCAAGAGAGATCATACAAGAATTCAAAAGGCAATAAAACAAGAATCCTAAAACCAAACCTCCTAGGGAATGAAAACCTGCCAAGCTAAGCACTATAAGATCTACCAAAAGGAAATCCTCAACTTGAAAAAGCCTTATCCAATGATCCCAACCTCAGCACAACTGAAAAATCTGAACTATTATCCAACCCTCCAGATAATATTTGGAGCTTCAGAACAGATAAACAGTTGTGCAGCAGCGGCCCAAGGCTCCAAGAGCATCAACAGCAATTAGTTCTGTAGTCTACTCTCACACACCAAAATTTTGGATAAGCCTCAAATCAACCTCAGTAGCACAGGCCGCTGGATTATGGGAATAAACTAGCAACCACTGGCAATCCCATTTGCTATATTTTGCTTCTCTGAGGCAAGCGGCTTATTTGCCTTTGAGGCATCTACAGTTTTTGCAACTGATCCATTCTCCGAATGCTTCAGGACGCCGTTCGACAGAGTTGTTGAAGCAGGTTCCTTGGTCACATCCCTCACAACCTCCAGGGACTTGTGAGATGCATTTGTCACTTCTCTCCTATCATCTTCAAGCTTTCCTTCTGATAACTGCAGCAGTAATAAAAATACAGAAATCATTCACATTTGTACAGCAAAATTGACTCCCAGTGGGATTAATAAAGATTTACCTGTGTGCTTGCTAACCAAGATGCTGAGCTTTATTGAAATGAATGCACAAGTAATAAAGAAAATATTGACTAATGACCAAAGTAAATCTTGCCTGTTTCTGGAACTGCTGTTGCTTAGCCTTCTTTTCCTGAAGTATCTTCTGACGCTTCTCATAAAATCCAAAATCATCCAAAATGCATGTTTTGCTGGAATGATCTTTGAATATTTTGATAATTTTAAGCCCTTGCTCTAACTTAACCTACAAAAATACCCAGAAAAATGTGTTTAGGGTGATGGTACATGGATAAATATCAAAAGAAGGCAAATAATACTGAAAAGGTATATAATACCTCTTGTGTGTCCCTGCTATTAGTTACAGGTTTATTCTCATTGTTCTCAAGGGTAATGTGCTTGAACAAACTGTTGGGTATATCCTTTACAATGTGCCACTTCAATGGGAAACAACCAGTCCACTTGTCCTGTTGCCAGTATTCCACATTCTTGTGAAAATCAACTGGGCCCACCATCTCTGCAAGGCCCACGAATTGTCCACTAGTATTTACCTGCACAAAATTGCAAAAGAACAGGCTTAAAAAGGCCAACGATGGTGATGAAACATTATACAAGAGTTCAATTGTGTCTATATACTCACTGAGAAGAATAGAAATACAGGGCACCCCCCAGATTTCTGCTGGGCCTCCTGATATGCTGCATTAAGCTTCTTGTTACCATTTGGTGTGCTGGCCCAAACATTATACTTTATGCTCTTATGGACATCATCCTCGCTGTAAGACTTAATAACAAAAAATTTTGCATCAGTAAGATCTTCAGGGAAATCAACTCTATTGTATTGTTCCCTGTCTGGGATTGTAGGCATTTCATCCTTTTCCTCATTAACAGTTTCACTTGATGGCACATTCTGCCCCTTGACAACTAATGTTACAGGTGCAAAACCCTTTTGGTTCTTAAATCCCTTGGCCCTTGGCCCTCTGTTTAGTTCATTCAAGCCATCAATATTCTCATTGCGAAAACCAAAGTAACCGTTACCTCGACCTCTAGGTTTATATTTGCCAGCAGCAGACAACCAGCCATTTGCATTTAAACTTGAATCATAACCAGTGGATCCAAATCCCATGCCGGACCTGACAGTGTTTCCATACTGACCAAAAAACTTGTTTGGGTACATTCCATTCATGAAGCCATGAGTTGGTCCAAAGCCAGACATAGGACCAGGGTGATGCAAACCCTATAAAGTCAAGTAAGATAATCATAGAAAAAGAACCTCATCAGAATTCTATTTACAATCCAAACACTCAAATAAAAAGATAATAAAAATTTTATTAAGGATTCCTTGAAACCAAATTGAATTGCTAGAAAAATGCCTAAAGACAGCACAACTCAAGTAGCTGAGACATCGGCATAAACAGAATAAAATTATCATGTCTGCTTACAACAAAAATGACATAATCAATGCATATCAAGAAATCAACAGAGTGGCTGAAGCAATCCAGCAATGCAAATTAAATAATAGAATCTGGTCTAAAAAATATCAAAATATATTCAATAGACAATTAAACAGGTAAATTTGAAAATAGTATAGAACACTGAACATTATCAGTTAGAGCACAGAGACATAAATAACAATGATAATAGAATTCTATGTACCACATAATTGGAGTTGTGACGGAAGTTATGGTTTCTTGAAGAAGGAATATTATTAGCCTTTGAAAATGATGAAGTAACTCCAGCGCTTCTATGTTTCTCATCAAAGCCAAATCTTGGATCCTGATAATTAGAATTAGGCATACCCCCAGGCAAAACACCCCTCCCATTTGTATTATTCAAATTCGAGGATGAATTTTGATGCGATGGCTTAATAGGAGCTGAGCCATTGTTTCCCTTCACTATACCATTGATAACACCACCAGAATTCCCTTTAGCGGCTTCTTCCAGTGAAGACTTTTGATCAGGGGCTATGGAGGAAGAAAGCTCCCCCTGAGAAGAGGCTGCCTGACTAGGAGTGAATGGCCCACTGTTCGGTGTCAGGGGCTGGAAATAAGGAGGATACTGGTAGTGCTGAGGACCATATAGCTGGCCATCATTTCCCAATGTCGGAACGGGGGAAGCTGCAGGTGAATATGGGCCATAGGGCGTATATCCATAACCATTATGATACACAATAGACCCATTGTCCCCATATATTCCCTAAGAAATGAAATAAGCATGTTAACTAGCTGTCCAAGCCAAAAATAATATGTAAGATTAAGGAAGATTAAAATGGCACGTAAGATTAATTGAGAGAGACTGATGTAAATGAAATAGTTTATAACTAGTAGAAATACATACCGATGCCATCTCAACTCCATCTGTATTTGCATATCTAGAAAAATCATCCCACTCAGTGCCAGTTCCATTATAGCCTGCGTGAATTTACAAGCATATGAATATATACTAAAATACACTGTAGATGTTATTTCATCTCAGTAACACTCCTCCGTGGGACAAGCATTCAAGTACCAATATTCAGAACCAATTTGAACCAATAATGAACTTGAACAAAATTTTTTTTCAGTAAAATTCAAATTTAATCTTATGACATAGACTCAAACACATCACTCTTACTTCCATAATAATAGGCAGGAGAAGGATAACCATTAGGAAGGTAGCACATCGTAGGATCCACTAAATCAGACAGGAATGGCGTCACTGACCGTTCAGATGGTTGGGTCTGACCGTTTACAGAAACGCCAGACTCCACACTCCCATATTGGTAAACAGAAGTCTGTAAAAAAAAAAAAAAAAAAATTCAATGTTAAAATCAATCATTTTGATTATCTCCACCTGTAAGTCAACCTTCAAATCAACCATAAGGGTACGGTTATCAAATTAACATTTCATCTTATTAGGACTTTAAATTTTGGATGTAAGCAAAGACGTATTTACCTTCTTGGTGGGTTCAGGAATCTCCAAGGTCTTTGTTTGAGAATCCAAGGACAAGTTCTGCAGCAGCTCTGCAGCTTCTATAGGAAAGAGAAAAGTAAAGGAAAATCATAGTTTTTTTTTTTTTTAATCATAATAAAGAAGTTTGCGAAATTCTCCATCAATTAAACATCCCTTCATACCCAAATCAGCCAACCCATACTATCCAAATATAACAATAATAAAAATATCTTATGAAAGCAAACATAGCAAGTCCCAGTAGTGAATTCAATTGAATAAAAAAGAAAAACTCAGAACCAGTTATTATTGCATCCACAACCAACAAAAGTAAACATATATACTGTGAATTAAGCGCGTTGAACAAAGAAACGTGATTAAACACAAAAGATCAAAACATAAAACAAAAGCCCAGAATCAAAATAATATGAAGACGAGAGGCCCGGATTGAAAAAGGATACTCTCAGAAGAAGGAGGAACGGTGGCCATGGGAGGAGGACAAAAATTGATAAAACACTAATAAATCTCCAACAAGGGTTTGTAGGATAAGGGGTTTGAGAAAGGACGAGGGAAAGAGGTTGCAGCCGCCAAGGGTTTGGGTTTCTTAAGGGAGAGGGCTTTTGTTTACTCAGATTGGTGATTCAAAAACTGCCGCTGCTACCACCACACTCTTTTTTTTTATTTTCTAATTTTTAGGCTTAATTTTTTCTATGAATTTATTATTGTTATTATTATTTGTCTCAAACTGCAATTGCGTACTCTCGGAGCAACTCTTATATTACTAATTGTGTGAAGTACGAATTTTATAATTTCATGGAATTTTGTTATAAAATTCATATTTTATGTGTTTTATATAAATAAAAATGTATTTGTAATTCTATTTTTGTTGAAATTGGTTATAATCAAAACTAAAATCTATTAAATTTGATAGAATTTGTAAATAAATTCTAAAGTTATAATTTTTTTATTATTTTAAAAATAATACAAGGATATTTTATAAAATAAAATATTTTATTAAATTCTACATTTAAACTAGACATAAAAATCATTTTATTTGCAAATGAATTCTATAACAAAGTTATTTATAAATGAAAAGAATTTTAAGTTAAAATTGATTCAAACACAACATAAATTAAAAAATATCGATTCTATGAATTTATATTAGAATAATATAGTAAAAATTCTTGAAATTTTCTTAATATATTACTTTATCTCAATTTGTAAGTATATATTATAAAATCTCTATATTTCTTTTTATCATTCTGTTAAATAATCCTTTGGTTAAATTTTAAAGCTTTTTCCATCAATTAAATACTCTCAACTCATATTAGATTTAGTTTATATAATATCAAAAACACTTTTTAAAATGCACCTATTCTTTAATCCTATTCTATAATAGTGAACTATCCAATTAAAATAAGTTTACACAATACATTTTGAATATAAAATTATGAAAAAATTATGGAATATCACCGATAAAATAAAAAATATTATATAAATGGTCTTTTTTTAATTAACTGATTCACCAGCATAAAGTGATGAACTCAATTTCCTAAATTAGCAGCCTATATCATCAAAATCACCATATTCACCTTCATTTTCTCACCACCACCATTGCACCATCGGCTACTCTATAGTCATCAGTTACATTCTTGAAATGTAGCCTTGCCCTTTCTAACCTTAACAAGGTCAATGTTCTTTTTTCTCCATATCTCTAAATTCAATTTCAAAATAACAAGAAGTCTAAGATTAATAATAGTGTGATGATAGAATGGAGATGGTGAAATAGGGGAGCAGTATCATCTACAAAGTCCGAGTCAAATACAATAATTCTTTCTTTCTAATCTCTTTTATGTTTTTGTTAGTTTTTTTTTTTTTTTTCTCTTTTCCCTGTTGCAGAGTAGGTTTTAGGATTTTGAAGTCTATATGTGAAATGTAATATCTGTATATGTGTTTTTTTGTTAGATTTTTTTTAAGCTTTTTTTGCATTAAATTTGGAAAATATAAATTTGATTGAGATTCAATAAAAAATCTGATTTAGTGATAGTGATTTTCACAATGGCAATCAAAGGCTAGTTGCTTTTTTATTTTGTTTTGGAGTATTTCACTTGCTTTTAGTTTCTACTATGGATTGTTTGTTTAGCTTTCAGTTTGCTTATTAAATATATGATTCTTATGAATAGGAAAAAAAAAAAGGCACAAAACTTGTAGATATTTATCCAATACTATATAGAATAAAATTATGAAGAAGAAAAACATGACAAATTTGTAATTTTACACTTAAACTAATTCAAACAAAAAATATTTTTTGTATTTGGACACCATTAAATTAAGTGTTCGTTTAGTTTGACGTTTACTTATTAGCATTTAGCGATTTAGTATTTAAACATTGAAAAAAATTAAGTGTTTGTTTGCTTTGACGTTTACTTATTGGCATTCAACGATTTAGTATTTAAACATTGCAAAAATATTTGATAAAAATCAATATTTAATGTTTAAATTTAAAAGCCAACATTCAACATTTAGAAAATAAAAATGAATGCCAAAAACTAATTTTCGCAACATTTGAAATATAAAAATTGGTGTTTGGATCTTTTTGTAGTATTAACCTTACATTTATCGTTATACATAAATATATAAATTTATATTGCATATGAAATTAATTAAAATATAAAAATATATTTTTTATAATTTGATAATATAACCGCAAATTCAATCACTAAATTATTAAACACTTTAGATTTATTAACCGTCCACTTATAGCTAATTGTTGATCGATAACCACTAGCTATCATCCCTATACCAAATAGGCTTTAAATAATCATTTTGTCAAATTCTGACTACTTATCTGTTAATTAAAGATGGTAAAGTCAATATAATTCTATAATTTTATAAACACCCATACTATTAATTTTTAAAATTGAGCCCTGTTACAATAGAACCATCAAATTAAAACCTCTCTATTTTATAGCCGAAGTTCTTAAAAACCAAAATACAATACCATAGTCAAGCTTTGTCCATATTGTCATCCATAAGAGTATTTTACATCGCAACACAACGATATCGAGAAATCAACAAAAATGGAGGGATTAATATTTAGTGATTAGAAGCTACAAGGGCCAAACATGAGAAATAATTTCATCAATTACTTTTCTAGATTTTTGGCTTTTTTTTTTTTATTGCGTTCTTTCTACAAAATGAAGAAATAGGTGTTCATACACACAATCAAATGCAGTGACAGATCAATGAAATTTTAGAACTTTAAGTCATTGATGCAAAGTAAATGACCCATTCTAATGTGGTCAATCAATCTATATATAAGTTTGGAGATAAAAAAAAAATACCCAATATAATTCACATTTTAAACCAAACCCAATTAAATTCTCAATGCAATGAAAGACTCAAGTCAAAATAATAAAAATCATCAGAAATCGATCTAAAGATCAAAAATTTTTTAAAAAAAAAGGAAAGAAATAGCAACAAAAATTCTATAATTGCATAAAAAGCCTCTTAATTACAACAGCCATGAAAATATTGGTAGGACCTCTTCTCTTCTCAATAACAGCTTTAGTTGCTTTTGCCTATATTTTTCCTCTTTGGGCTTCACTTTTTCGATTATATTGTTATTCTACTCTCTGTCCATCCCAGTCGCATTTCTGCTGGTAGAAGGAGGATGGGAAAGAGAGTATGGTACTTATATACCGCGTAACCCTCTTTAGTTTGTTGGTCACTAGCGATTTCGTGGCTGCTAGCATGCATCCATGGCGGAAGAAGACGTAGAAGGTGGATTGATACGGGAGGGAATGGCAGTGGAAGCAAGCATGGAAATAGGTGACAGGTAGGTGAGTTCGGTTGTTTTACAGGAAAAAGGTAAGATATGAAAGATGAGAGATAATTTTGACATTTCATCCCGAAATTAACAGAATAATTCTGACTTTAATGAAGACAAAAACACAAGGGTTTAATTACATATTTTTTAAAATTAAGAAACGGAATAGTGAATTTTGATAAAAATTTATGGGGTTTTTACCATTTTATGCAATGATAAAAGAGGTTAGAGGCAAAATTATAATTTTGAAATGCTATTAAATAAAAGAATTTGAACTACCAACTGTCAATTTTAGTTTTTAAGTAAATGGGCACATGACTTATTTATATGTATAAGGAAGTCGTTGTAGCATTCCTCCATCACATATTCTCAAAGAGGATTAAAATATCTAATTAGATTAAAACTCATTATCAGTGTTTTGATAATTAAACAATTGATTAAATTACAAAAATTTAAAATTTATTTGTTCAATTGAAGTTAAAAAATTAATTAATAAAAAAATCAATCAAAATTAAAAATAATCAAACCAAAACTCTGCATGTAGTCAACTTCTGTTGCTCTGCGCCAACACACTCAACTAAAGTCACTCTAGTATTATTAAGAAAAGGTACATACCTTCGTTTTTTTTTTTTTTTTTGAAATACATATAGTTGATTTTTTTTTCGAAATAAATACCTTAGTTTATTAAAATTATATTATTTTGTGAAAAATTTTAACTTTTTTAAAAAATACTATTTTTGCTCAAATTTTAAATATTGAAAATAATTTTAAAAATTATATTATTACTTTAGCACATTATATTTTTTGTCTAATTTTTTAAATATATATATATATTTAAAATATTAATCAAATCATTGATCAGTTGACAAATTAAGTCATTGATTCAATTTTAAAAACATTGCTGACTATCTCCACAGACCATTAGAATGTCATAGGCGAAGGCAAAAGTCATTGAGACAACGATTGTGCAAATGCTAGAACTGAGTTTCAAGAGTCTATTCAGTGATAAGCATCTTCTTCTACAGGGAATGGAATTGCCGAATGCAACGGGTTTGTTTAAGGAGGGAAAAACTGGGCCAAATGCCATGTGGGCCTGAAGTTGTCCGAAGCCTCATCTTTGAGAGATGGGATTGTCATGTGCAACTTGTGGTCAACCGTCCGGCTATGTGTTCAACAATCAATGCATCTTATCGGTTCATTAAATTACTAGAATCCGCGCATTCCATAATTTTAATATAATATTTTATATTATATTAAATTTTTAAAAATAATTTAATGATTTTAAAATTAATAAAATAAAATAATTACTTAGCACAATAAAAAAAAATAACACAATAAATTTATAAAATCAAAATTATATATATGCACATATTGATTTACATACGGTTCATTTAAAATGAAATGAAATCGCTATCATAATTTAAGTCTTCCTTAGAATTCCTTAAAAATTAATCAATTCAATGAAGTTAATAATAAAAATTAAAGTACACAGAACTCCAAATCTGAGTCAATAAGCATAATGGTCAATCGAAAAACTTCAGATAAAGAGAGGAGTGTGGCGACAAAAATTGGAAGCGGTCACAACCCTTCACAATTTTTCTGACTAATACATCAAATATATTTTTAAATTTATTTTTAAGTGATAATAAAAAATAAATTAAATTTTTTTATCAAATTTATTTTAAAATTTATATTATTTGGTCAAAATTATTTATTAGTAACACTTTTACACACTATTATACTTTTATTTAACTTATTTTTTTATATTTACTATAATTGAATAAATAAACATAATTATTACTTCATTAAGACATTATTGTATCAAAACAAATATGTATTTTTTGGAATTTAGAGATTTAAATATTTTGAGATTTAGGAGAAAATATATTTTTTTTAAAGGACATCTGATTCATATGCTCTTAAATATATTTTATGACCTTATAATTTTGTTTGTTCATCAAACTATAGTAAATATAATGATCAATAAATTAAATAAAAGTATAATGATATGCAAAAATACTGTTAAAAAATAATTTTGACGAAATAATATAAATTTATAAGTAAATTTAATAAAATAATTTATTTTAGTATTTATTAATAAATTTAAAAATATATTTGATATTTTAACTCAATTTTTCTCGTTCTACAAACGGGTATTTAGACAACCCTTGAGACACAAGGCTCAGGTACAGTGACCTTATGGCAAAAATATACTCACTCAGATGCCATCATTATCTGGATGTCATCATTATCTAGATGAAGTAATCAAATTAGAATGGATGAAGTATAAAAGGACAACCATGACGAAATGGAGCAGTTTCCCCATATATGTTATCTGTTCTAAGAATTATAGTACATCTTGGGGCTAAAAATTGGGAATGTACATGATAGCAAATATGTAAAATTTTAAATTATATATATATATATAATCTATTAGGTGAATTATACAATAACTTTTTTTATAATACATGTAATTTAATCTAATAGTAAATAATAATTTAATTTAATTTAATAAATTATTAATTACGACACTATAATATAATAATATAAACGATATTATAGTGTTTTCCTATCTATTAATCAAACCATAAATAACTTAAATAAATACTTGTTCACCCAAATGTATGAATGTACAAAAACTTTCACTCTATAAGTACACCGAACAAATGAAGTCCTAGTTCTTTATTGAGTCCAGACTTACAGCAATTCAATCAGATTATAGGGGAGAGAAAAAAAAAAACGTGCGCAAGTGTGCGCATGAAATAAAAACTTGTCATTACCTAAATGAAACTGCAAGAATCTAAGATTACACAAACATAGGGGTAAAAGTAATAAGTCGTTAGTTTAAATCAGATAATAAATATAAAATGTACACAAGAATTAAATGAAAATAAAAATATAATAAACATAAATTAAACCAATATTTTGAGGTTTGTATATCATATAATTTTCTTAAAATAGATTCACCTCTCACCACGAGCATTTGAAACTCTTCTTAAAATAGATTCATCTTTCACCACGAGCATTTGAAACACTCACTATGAGAGTTTGAAAATGTTTAGCATATATTTCTTAAAACATATATTTCTTAAAATACAACGAAAGCATAACAGTAACTTGACTCTTCAACTATTACTTTAACGAACTAAAATATATGTATTTTCTACCAATCAATAATCAAAAACACCTTCTACCTCAGTATGCTGGACAAAATGAGAATATTTATTTATATAAGAAATCAAGCGATAAATAAAAATATAATTTAAAACTAAATTAATTCAACATTGAGTAAAAAAATAAAAACTTCTATTGTTAAAAAGTTCAAAAAAGAGTTTAAAACGAAAATGTTATACATGTTAACGTCATTTGCTAATTTTTCAATATTAATTTCATTTGCCAACTCTAATTTCCAACAATATGCAATCACCCCGTAAGCAGAAGGGCAGAATTACTAGACAAATAGTACTCGACCACCTCCCCTCCATCTTCTTTTGGATGCGATTTGTTGCAGTACACAAGCATTAAAAAAGCATCGCCAACAATGGAAATGCCTTTGCAAGGTTGATTGGGTACAATGCAGTAGATGCAGGCGTCTAAGTGAACCAACCATTTAGAAGGATCCACGTTGGGAAAATCATTACCAAAGGATAAATCCACCTAAAAAAAATAGATCATAGTTCATATTCACATTCCAATGGACATTTACCATGGAAATTAAATGGGCCACCGCGAAATATTTTTCTTCAACTTTTTTGATAAGCACATAATGCTCAAGGCACCCGCAACTAGTAACAACCACCACTTTAGCAATTCCATTATTTCAACTCCAAGAGCTTTTTGCAACAGAGCATCAAAATCCAAGAGCATTGGACTTCCCCCAATTCCATTGTTTCAACTCCGTGAGCTTTTTGCAACAGAGCAACAAACTGAGATACCATCAGAAAATTTGTAATGCCAGAAGCATCTTTGCCCCTCGCATCTAGTTTTTTACGTTGTCCAATGCGTGCCGTGAATACGAGATAAGAGAATATTAAACCCATCCACATCCTGCACTCAGTAGACCATGCTAAAAAATACAAAATTGCTTTATCCAACAACAGATATTGAGATAATAATCCAATAAAATATATAAGGTCACTAGTCACAAAAACCAAGACAGAGGATGTCATATAGAGTGGATTGCAATGGTTCCACTGTGTTGCCTTATAGAACCTAATTTAATAAGAATATGCCGGTGTAATGAGGAAACCGCTTTTGAACTTACTGGAACCAGCACAAAATTGATACCATAAAGAGTAAGCATTTGATTGGCATTAAAGCTGTCACCCTTTTGCATGATCTTGCAAAAAGCAGTTTGAACTTCTTGGCAGTGGTTTTGGTAAACTATTAACTGCTTTAATCAAACATATTGAAGGTATCTCTTTTCTCCACATTATATACAACAATGCCACCCGCCTAACAAGTAGTATATGGCTGTAGGATAAACTAGAAAAAGATGAGAAAGAACACTGCATATCTAACCCATTCACTATGAAAGTGAGATTTTTTTTCCCCCCCCCCACACTGCACTCTTTCTCAACACTTGAAACAGGATGCGAGAACATATAGATGCCCGGCAAATGAGATATTATACTAATAATTCAAGACATTAACTGCAGAAGAGAAAAACAACCAACTAAAAGAGGAGCATTAATTTTAACAGTTGCCTCATGCACTACAACAAGCATTTGGTGAAGCCTAAAGTGGTTTATAAAGGTTGCAAGAAGAGCAGCACATGTGCATTTTTGAATGCACATGAACATGAAGCCTAAAGTGGTTTATACAGGAGGATATGGACTCATAACATACTATGCTCTAACCACAGTTACCAACATAAAAAATTTTACAGTAAATACTTTGAAGAGCATAGATAACATGAAGCAGGAGTACAAAACCACCTAGTAACAATAAAAACACTGTTTAAGTAATGTACAGGTTCATATACATATAAATGCACATGCATATGTGAAGAACACAATTAAGAAAAGTGCATATTGGTGTTCGTGCAGTTACCTTTCCCATACAAGATGACTCTAAAGGACTCCAATGCAAAATCTCAAGGCTGTGTTTGTTTTATGGGCTAACATGAAATAAAATGAGGATGGAACGACTATTTCATGTTGAAAAATAATTCTTAACTTTGATTCAAGTTTTAATTTGGACAACTTATTCCATTAAAAATCTGTTCCACATTCTCAATTTTTAATCAAAGTTGTAAACATCTTCCAAATTCAAGGAACACAACTAAAGCACGTCAGTGAGGAATAGCTACATCACACCTATTGCAATCCTATTATATTCTAGCATAAATACATCATAGCACCAAACATATGGGAAGGATGAAGTGACATGTCAATGTCGCCTGCAATCTGGATCAGCAACACTCATACCATCACCTGAAAATCTAAGAAAGAGTTGCAAGCACCAGAGAGAAACCAATCTGATATTGACCTAAACATTATAAGCATGTTTCCATTGCTATTCCTAATAGCAACTTTGAAAAAAAAAAAAAAATAGAAGAAATTTTCTTTGCTAATTGACAATAGATTTTTTTTTTTTTTTTCAATTTGATGAGTCAATAGTTGATTTTGAGAAAAGCCCATATTTGAAGCTTTCGGAAGTAGCTATTGAATAAGATTAACAAGCAAGCTAAACTAATTTCATAGATAGCTAAGAATTATCTCCAAAACTTAAAAACGCTTTACTTCACCAACAACTATAGCTCTTTACAATAGGAATGCCAAATATTTGCCCCAAAATGTTGACAAAAACTTTAAAAAACTGAAGCTTTACATAATGAGGTCCAATTATAATAAATTTCCTTCACACCTCATATCTAACAGAGTGAATTATCAACTCATTCCTCTATTGACCAATTTTCCATCATTATTATTTACAAAGAATAAATATTTTATTACATTTTTATATATTCTATTGTTTTTGTTCTAATGAAAATAATTATTTTCATACGAAATAAATAAATATTCTTTTTCATTTCTTTAAATCAACATCTTGTTGCATATTTTCAACTATTATGTCAACCCGCGCGAATCCGCTGGTCCAACAGTAGCACAAAAATGAAATTCTAATTAAAAGATCTAATAAACAATTAAATTAGATCTATTAATGGCAAATAAAATCAGATAAAAAACCGATAATAAATCAATAATTAAACATTCCATCAATCAATGAACGGATATTAAAAAAAAAATTCTCAACTTTTCAAGCTATAGTCCCCAGCTTCAACACACAAATAAATCCCGACCTGAGATCCGAACGATGGCCGGAGATAAAAACTGGCGAGATCCATGCAAGCTTTCACCGCGGTCTCCGATTCAGTTGATGCAAGGCGGGATCCAATTCGCTTCAGTCCAATTACATCTCGCCATCTGGCAATGATAAAAAGAAACAGAATATACAAGCGAAGCCAATCAGTTCCCGACCTGCACCAAGCGAATTAGAGACCACTGGTAACAGAATCAACTCTCTCTCTCTCTCTCTCTCTCTCTCCCGCTCGCTCGCTCTCTCCCTCCCTCTCCACTCCTCTGTTTTCCCTCTCTTCCAGATGTTGATGTTGAATTAAGATAAAGAGTGAGAAAAAACAGCAGACAGATGCACCACACCTACTCCCTCTTGGAAGAGGGGAGACGGATGGTTATTTATAGTGAAGACAGACGAACAGGATTACGCCACGTAGGCGTGCACCGACTACGGTTATCCGACGATCTACGGAGGATTCAAGGGCAGCAGCTAGTGGTTTTGTAAAAAGAAGGGATGAGGCTAAGAAAGTAGGCATGATTGTTTGTGGAAATTACGATGTAATGCCACTGAGAGGGTGGAAAAGTCTTGCGTGGAGCTACAGTGAGTGCACGTGGGCGTGATCTGCAGCTGCAACGTGTAGTGAGAGAAAGTTGGAATTTTTTAATGCGTGTGGTTATACGCATTCCGTCAGACTTACGCTTGTCATGATTTGGAATTTTGAATTGGATCTAACAACTTTGTCTCAATTTTTGACCTTTAGATGAATTCTTTAGATAGTCGGAGAGAGAAAACAAACAAACAAAGGAAGTGAAATTCAATTACATGAAAAAAAAAACTTGTGAGAAATAAACGTTAGAATAGCATTTTTCCTTCATTGCAATACCTTATGTTTGAAAAGTTAAGTAGGAAGAAACAAATAAAAAAATAAAATTTATTTTTTCTTCTCATATTTAGATAAAAAGGGAGAACAAATATTATTATCTCATATATTTTTTATTTTACCTTTCATGTAAAGAAATAAATAATATCTACTTACTAAAATAAATTAGAGAAAATACAAAAATTAAACAAGAAAAAAAAGATATCTCAATATTAAACACAATAAAATCACTATTTTTAAAGTTATAATTGTCTAATTTTTACATTAACTAAACACTAATACATGTAATTCTAATAAATATTATCATACATTTATATTAAATACTAATTCAAACAATAATACATAACATTTCTTAATCTTTTTAAGGGTAAAATTGTCAATTTATAAAAATACCTTCAATCTCTTATATTTTCTCTCTAAAAGAGAAAATAATGGAGATAAAATAATATTTATTTTCCTTCTCCTCATATTTTTCTCTTTTTCCCAAACTATGAAAAATCTCATTTCTCTATTATTTTTCTCCATTATTTTCCTCTCCCTTTATTTTCTACTTTTCCAAACACTAGGTAAAGATTTTTATTTGGTTCAATTAATTTAAAAACAAAAAGAATCAACATCCATGTATTTTAAATATAATGTGTTTATTATCAGAATTTAATGTGTTTAAGAGAAGACTTATTGTTCAAATTTAGTTTATTAATTTTTTCTATTAAACTAGAGCCTGTTCACGAGCTCAACAAATAAATAAAAATTACATAATTTTTAATATTAAATTTATTTCAAAATTATATTAATATGCATTAGTTTTAACTTTATCAATTTAAATTTTATTTTTCACTTAATATATACTTATTACGTAATCATTTCATATACATCATATAAAAATTTTAATTTAAATAATATTTTATAAAAGATAATTATATCATAAATTTATTTTAAGTTGTTCACGAGTTTCAAACGAGTTTAGAAATATTTGATATTATTCATTACATATAATGAGTCTAAATTTATATTTGAGATTAATTTATTAAATTGACAAATGAATTCAAATAAACTTCCTAATGAATAAAATTCGAGCTAATTTTGAATAGCTTAAATCATCATTTTACAATTAAATGTTTTTTTTTTTTACAATTAAATGTTTTTTTTGGGCTTTTTAAATGTATTTAGTACACTCAAAACTAATAAACTTAGAACAGTATATTTAATATGGATCCAATAGTAAATGCAAGATATATAATTTAAAAAGTTAATTATTATGATTACAGTAAGTTGTCATATTTAACAAAATTATTTTTTAAATATTATATCATATTATATAAAAATAAGTTTCTCTTTGAATTATAAACTATATTATTTTTTATTAATTTTTCTAAGAAATTCATAAAAAATATTAATAATATTCCTAATTTCACCTCAAATTCTTATTTCATATCAATAATAATCCTCGACAAACCGACATCTTTTTCCTGCCATCTTTTGTTTGTTGTCAAAATCCTTCTTTTTATCTTCATCTCAAAATTTCATTAGCTAAGTAACATCATATTTTGCAGAGAGAGAGAGAGAGCGGTCAAAAAAAGCCTACAATTAGTGCTTAGTATTCACAATAATAGCAAAATTATTGAAGTAAGGTCAAGAAAGATTAGTCAACATTCGCAGAAAACCCAAGCACCTTAACTATTTGCTGTTAGACTAATAGCATTTTTCGTCCCACGAATGATTCACTTTGTTGACACGGTGCAAGCTCCTTCGTACCACCCATCCAGCCCAGACTTATAGCCAAAAGTGGAAAATAAAAAAATCCAAAATTAAAACCAATAAAAAAAAAGTTAACTTAGATGGTATTTAATAAAATTAAAAATTAAAATGTCTAAAAATTTTAGTATTTAATAATTTAAATACTGAAAATTAATTATATAATTATTTGATATAAACTGGAAAATTAATAGCTAAATATAATTAATCTATTTCATAATTATAATTGTTACTTGAATATTATATTAATTTTATTTTTAAATGAGAATGTATTAATTTATTAAGGACATATATGTTATATTAATAAAAATATTTTAGTATTTGTTAAGTTAGTTGTTAACTTATATTTTTAAGTTAAAAATTTTAATTTATTATTTTAAAAAAATTTTAACAAAATTTTTTAATAATAAATAAATAAGATTATTAAATAAAATTTAATAATCTTCTTCTGGAATGAGATTCAATGGGAGGCTCTCATTATGTTCCTCCTGGTCAGACTTTGGCTTGCTGACCTCATTATAATTTCGGGCTTCCTTGATCACCAGAGAGGCGAAGGCAGCAAGCAACATTCAAACGAATTATTTGAAGCCGTCAGCTATAGTGAGAGTTTTGCTATTGTGTGACGGTAACTCAGCAGATAACTCTAGGTAACCTAAGTGAGGTAGGCCGGTTCAGGTTGATGGGCTAGGCTGGGTAGGTTGGCTAAATACCTCTTGGGTTAGTTGAATGCTCTTTCACGAATCCGAGCGAGGTTATTCCAGTGGCTTGATTCTTCCGTTCGCTCATTCACAGTCAGATTTTATATTCACTATGTAATTTTGCATAGGTATCGGCAACAGAAAGAATGCTTCAAAAGCTTCATTAGCAATTCGTAGCACTTCAACAACAGAAGGAGCAAATCACTCTTTGTTTGTCCGTAGGTTTCATACGTATATCAAAGAGCTGGAAATTCAGGTCTATGAAAATTGCAGTGTTTCAAAATTTTATGGGGCATCTTATATAGTTTTCCAGAGCTTAGATTCCCACCTCTTTTGGCTCTGGTTTTGAGTATTAGGGAAGCCATTAATGGAGATTGCAAGTGTTCTTTGGTTAAGAATTAGTGATATTTTCTTTGCATTGAAGATGTTCGATAAAATGCCAAAAGTGAATAAATGGTGCAATAAGAGTGAAAAGAAAAGTGGGCCAATTAGAAAGAGAAAAATTAGCCATTAATGTCCACGTCACTTAGTAAATTTTTAACGTTTACAGATATTTAAGTTCATTACAGGGACAACAAATAAAATTTGCTCTCCAACCAGTGAGGTTCTCTTTATATTGAAGAGGCTATTACATATAAAGCAACAATCTTGTACTAAATATGGTGAAATCTTTTGTTTAATATTCTAAAGATGGTAAGTCAACTTCGATAATAATAAACAAATCTCTATTTTAGCTATTTACACTTTTCTTAAAATTTATTACTTACAAATAATTGAAATTTTTAATATAAGCAGAGGGAATGCAAAAAACCTTAAAAGAAATGGAGATAGTTGGCATTCCTTCTAACATTTGTTTAGTGTGCTGATGATCGATTCTCTTATTCTAGTTATCCTTTGTTGGGTATTTATTAAGTGGTCTCCCTTCAGTTTCGAGATGTTTCATTTGGGAATAGATGTTCACCTTTTATGACACGACTATATTTGTGTGGACTTTCGGTTTTTACAAGTGTTTTCGCATTAAATGATGCATCTTTTTAATGCTTTATGAAAGGTCTTATCTTTCATTACTTATTTTTAGAGCTACTTTTACTTGCTTTTTTCGATTTTTTGCTTTCTTCTTCCTCTGATTTTCTTACTTCTTCTGTTCTGGTAAGTTCTTTTTTTATTTCCTTTTCCTTTCCTTTTTTCTTTGAATGTCTGCTTCTACTTCTTCTCTCCACTGATGTTAGAGTGAAAAAGATGACTATTTTCACTCAGATTTTAGAACAAATTAAGAAAGGTTATAAAATTTCTCTCCAATTTGAGTTGATTGTGCACAATAAATTATAAGGCTTCCTAAATTTCGAGATTGAATACACTAGTGCTATATTCTCAATTTTTTGAATTTAGGATGAGACTCCCTTTTATCCCTTTTCTTAACAAGTTTTTCGAATATTACAATTTAGCCTTTGTCCGGTTGCACCTGAATGACGTTCTGATCGATATCTTTGGCCGTCTCTGTGCAATATTTTGCTAAATGCCTGATTGTTTAGAGAACTCCTTAGTTACTATAAGCAAAAAAACTTAGATCATTCGTATTGCACGATTTGGCTAGGTCAAGTGCATATTCATAATATTCTTCAATTGAATATTACTGAAACACTTAAAATTGCAATTCGACAGAAAGTGTAGTAAACTCAATTATTATAATAATCACAAATTGGCTCTTATAGTCTTTAAATGAATTCAATGATATGAACTCATTGATATATTGAAGTCCACCATCAAAGTGTGAATAAATTTTCATGAAGAAAAAACATATAATCCTCAAAAAGAATAATATAAATCAGAATAAATTTAACAAAAGAGTAAATCTGAATTTTATTCAATAAAATAAATAATGAAATAGAAGAAAATTAAAAGAGGAATGTCAATTCTTTTCGTCAAAATAATTAAAAATTAGCCTTCAAAAACACTTTTGATTAACGAGATAGAACAAAAGAGGAAGACGAAAGAAAAAGGTGTGCGGCCCTGCGCACCATTTGCATATGTAGCTCCCAATTGTTCTTTAAATGTAATAAATTGATTCTTTTCTTTTACACCTAATAACTTATAACCCGATTATTTATGAAAATTTATGCATCGATTCTTCTTATACAACTTAAACTGAAACCAAGTGAGACAGGTTGGCCAACTTCAACTCCTGCATTACTTTGGGATTTATCAATTCGACGGTGGATTGTGTTATAGCCCACCTTATTGTTGGCATTTAAGCCTTATTCCCGCTAGAACGCATAAAAGGAAAATAGTTGTTTATTTTATTTTATATTTATATTTTTTATACTTATATTTGAGTCATTTCATTCCAAAAATATCATTAAAAGCACTTGACTAGCCTGAGGAAGCATTACAAGCGCTGTAGACATACAAACTCATGCAGAAATAACTCTTTTAACAACTCAAAGAGGATAAGTTGACAGTTAAACTTTGTATATCTTTTTCTTCAAATTCCAACATAGCAATTTGAGAACAGGAGGCAAAGGAGAGAGAGAGAGAGACAGGGAAAATGAAAGCACATCAACCTCATGCCACAACAAAAATCTTTCATCAAAATTGAATATCCAACTAATGCAGCTACCATCCGTTTTGAAGTTTTGGAAATTTAAAAACACAAATCATTACAAGTGTGCAAATCCTATCAGCTACCAGGGTTTCTTGTCAGTCAAATGGTTTTACATATCAATTTTTAGATAAGCTACTTTGCCTTTTTAAGGAGGTTGGACGTGCAGAACACGGCATCATCCCAAATGAAACTCCACCAAATGTAGGTAAGAGGGATGGTGGTAGCATGCCAAAGAACATGGGCATCTGCAAATCCTTTATATTGAGGGAAATCATATATTTCTAACAGCATTGCAAGTCCACCTCCTACAACCACAACCCACAATTTCCAGCGAGAAGGATGGCGGGTGAGACCAGCCCAAATTGCCCAAATGAGAAGCTGAACAACTGCCATAACGACACATGTTCCACCCTATAAGATACTCAAGATCATGTTACTGGCATTAAGAGAAAGGAAAAATTAAAAATACAATGGCGCAACTCTCTCTCTCTCTTCAGATACCTGCACAAACAGAACAATAACAGTACCAATTCATTATCCCCTCATTAGAATAAGCAGCCCTTCAAAACACAATCATAGCTTTAAAATACGATGTCTAATGCCTCAGCAACAGTCCAGCAATGATAAGACATCAAGCTCAAATCCATTGATCTTATTGTTAGAAATTTGCTCAGTCAGATATTATGTTCTAAAGATGAAATGCAAAATGACTAACTGGATGGAAAGCTGCTGTCCGGATGCTTTTAGCCATTGCAGAATGTATATTGTGGAGTGTGCATTAATCCTTGGATAAGAAGATAAAAGGGTACAAGATAACAGATAATGTACCATAGTCTAGCTTGTAGAAGTTGATATCCAATATATGAGTAGTCACAAACGCAAGCAATGGAGCAGCAATCATGATCCTTGCGGCTTGAACCTTCACGTTGAAACTTCTTAGTATAGCCAGAATGAGAGAGTGACCCAATAATGCCACAGCAGAAGAGTAGCCCAGCGTCTCTGTCAAGTCCACATCTCTGCAGGTTGAAGAGCATAAATAAGATAGAAAATTTCAAGAACTTACATATATATATATATATATATATATATTTTGTATATATGATGAAAAAAACATGAAAAATATGTGATTTCGACTATGAGCCATTGTCTAATAAACTTGTAGAAATCTCATGAATAAGGACATATATACAGTGAAAATAATTCAGTCACCCTCATCCAAAAAGCATAAAACATTGAATTTACATGAAGTGCAACCCTACCATTTGGGATTAAATCTGTGTGACGGCATGACTAAAAAGATCTATTTTATTTGTTTTTCCATCTAAAAGCAATAAATATAGCAGCCTTTAAGCACAATGCAAGATATATATTTTCACCAGACATTACAGATATTGCAAAAAGTAGAAATATGGATCTATGTGGCTTGCTTGCTACTTCAAGCATGGCAAAAAAACATTTCTGCATAAAGGTTTGGAAGCAAAATTTTATCACCTCCCTTTATATTCAAATTCCAGAAAAGCACTCCGATGTGGTCAACTGAAACACACAGTAGCACACAATCATCTTGAAGCTAAAAGAGAAGATTACCTACTACGGAAAACAGCACTCCAGAACCAGGAGTTCATTGACAAGAGACCATACATATGCCACAGAGGGGCATATTCATAGTATGCCTTATCTTGTTTTAGGGGCAACGTATAGTAAAGAAGAATTAAAAATGATAGCCAACCATGGAAATGCATTGCCAGGTTGAGTGCAGACAAACTGACAGAAACAGGCTCCTGTAAACAATCAGCAGGTAGTCCAGAAAACTGTGATAAGATCTAAATTAACTTCAGAAAAAAGGAGCACCAAGGATTAAATTACGGAAAAACAAACCTGAATGCCATATACACTCTTAAAAGGCCATTTACCATGATACTTGACAGGACCATGACCTAATGCTTCTCTTTCCTTTTCTCTATCTAGCATGCAATGGTAACGACAATCACTTTCGCAATCCCATTGTTTTCGTTGCAAATAAAGAGGTTCTTGCTTCTACCATGGACCGTCAACTGAGACACCATCTGAAGAAAAATTGCAGTGTGAAAAACATCTTTGCCCCACACATCCAGTTTTTTCACATTGTCTGACACAAGCCCTAAATTCTAGGAGAGAGAAAATATAACATCACCAATCCAAATATCAAACTCTTCCTAGTGTGCATAGGAGATTTCAACTATGTTAGACCAAAGCAAAATTAATCAATTCGGCATCAGATACTTAAAAGAAATGCCAACAAATGAGAACAAGTAAGAAATGCAAACACGAGTGGAATGGCTGTGGGAATAGTACATAAATATATGAAAAAATCTGCTGCATGTACGGCATATCGACCACTAAACTGGCTTCTTGCACTAATATGCCCGAATGAAAAGTGATGATGTTGCCACTTCCCAAAAGGGTGTTGGCATTCCGCTGCTAATTTTGTCCTCAATATTACAACCATACCCTCTTTATATATCGAGAGTTTTTATGTCTTAAGCATACCATGCACGTATGAAGAATGAGATATTGCAACAATTAGACATAGAATATTGTGAAGCAAAAACAGAAGACCATTCAAAAGAAGATATTAATCTTAATAGTTCCCTTACTCAATGGAAAAATGGGCATCTAGAGATGCGTCAAAGATTTTCATTGAGCAATTCCAGAGTGCCCATAATAACAAGTGCAGCACATGCACAATCTTGTTGTGCACTTGCACAAGTGTGTTCATAAAGAAAAGGGTTGGGGATTTACCAATTTACGTTGACATTAAAACAATAAAAACATATATTAAATGGATCCAAGTATTTGTTTTGACTAAAAACCTAGCTTGTAAGAAAAATGCATGCAGTTCCGAATTTCCTTTAAGATAAACTAGGAGCATAAAACCACCTATCAGTAATGAGTACCATTGCTGAAGGCCTAAAACAGTACACAAGGGTCAAAAAGAAGAGCATTAAGGCAGTGAATGTGAATAAAAGAGAGAAAAATGACATGGATGGGGGTGGCAGTGAGAAAAACACAATGGCAAATGGTATATGTTGGTGTCCTTCTGAATCCCCTTTCACCTACAAGGTGACTGACAAGAATACTGATGTAAAACCTTAAATTTATTTTACAACTATGAAGCTGACAAATGACCTAGAAGTAAAACCTATAGAGCTATAACACTAAAGTTCAAACAAAATCAGGGGAAAATCAAAGTTACCTGTAAATAGGATCTGCATCACCAGCACTGGCATCTAAAACTTGAAGAAGACATGAAAGCACCAGAGAGAAACTAGTCCAATATCGATCTTTCATCTATTTAGAAATGATCAAAAATTGAAATCTACAATGTTTGCCAAAAGAATGTCATAAAACAAAATTAAAGAGCAGCACCTGAACATAACAATATTCAAGACTCATTATTTGCATCCTTCATACCATAAAATTCACTAATCGAAGATAGAAGAGAGAAGAAAGAAAGGTCAGTGTTCTCCTTTCATATCTTTCTCATTGGATAACCTTTTTCATTCCTTGTTCTTTTTCATTTATCAGCTGCTCTAAAAATTTCCACTATTCCATTAGAGTTCTAGAACCATTCCATACATGCAACTTGCTTATCCCAACTTGAACATCCTTAAAAGACCAACTTCTCACGCTTTCCCATCTTACAGAGAATTGGTATTGCAAATCCCCAACAACTTAAGAAGACTATCATACAGAATGCAGCTAATGTTATTTATTTCCTAATTTAATCATCCTTATTCCATGTCATAATGACTCTTTCCACCACAGGTTTGATAAGAATTCCCATTTCTTGAATGGATTTATTGGAACCATTGAACTTGTTCCTCCAAATGACATGAAAATCATAGCTCAGTAAGAATGAACATAGATAGTTTCCTTTATATCAAGGAAGTCAAACAAAGCAACTTAAAACTGTCCATATTGCCTACTTTTGTATTAATTTAAGCTCGTATGTTCAATAAGATAAATGGCTGAAAGACTAAGTTCAATCTTTGATTAACAAGTAAAATAAAGGTTTTTAGGCAACAGATCATGCAATTTGAAAACAGTACAAGGGTTCACAATGCAAATTCTATTTGATGTAACGATAAAGCTACAATCCCACATTGATGAGTCAAAGATACTGGAAAAAGAAACGATCAAATAGAGATTTGATAAAAGAAAAGATCAAGAAAATGGGTGTAGTCATACCTTTTGCCTGTTGATTATACTTGGTGAATCCTAGTTTCTTGCTACTTACACGGCCGAAATGATTCAATATGGAAAACAAAAATTGAATCTTGAAACCATGGAGCAGTACTCGACAGGAAGGAGAGAGACTTTTCTTCAAGAAAAGAGAGAGAACAGGGCAGATGTACCTAGGTCATTTGGGCTAAAATGGTTCAGATCGTCCAGTCCAATTCTTGTAGCGTCAGGTGTAGGCTCATTGGGTTTCATCATGGCAACTGTGGCCCCACAACGATCTCTAACATCGCGGAAGCCCAGACCGCTGGAGACAATCTTATTATCCCATTAATTCTTTTTATATTTTCTCTTTAAAATTACTTTTATATATATATATATATATATATATATATATATGTGTGTGTGTGTGTGTGTGTGTATATTGTATAATTTATAAATTCTTCTGTATACTTTATGTTATTTTTTGATAATTTTTATATATTAAAATTATCTAAAGTAATAAATAAATTGCACATCGAATAAAATTATTACTCATATTTTACGAGTTGCACAAAAATTGTGTGAAATTTTACATTATATATGTAAGTTATTAATGATCTTATAATGAATTTTGTATTTTCGACAAAATTTTCAAGGAAAAAAATAAAATCAAACGAAATTATCACTCACAGAGTACAATAACTACACAAATTATTTAACAATAAAAATTAGTAATAAAATAATAATATTATTAATTATTCTTGCTATTTGTTGCAATTTTTCTACATGAAATTTTTAAATGTATCTATAATATATTTGACATTTTATGTAAAATTTCAACTGCTTTAGAAAACATATTTCACTTTTAAATTATCCAATGGAGTTTGCGTGCATTGACAATTAACATATATATATATATATAGATTAATAATTAATTTTGGTTTTAGAGTAACTTATTATATATTAAATTTAGAAATTTTGAGATGATAATTTACCTAATTATTTGATAAATAAGTAATTGAAATTTTTAGTCATTTGATAGATAAAATTATCTAATTAAAAAATAATAAATAAAAATATATTACAATTATAAAATAAACAATTATATAAAATAAAACAAAAAATTCTGCATGTGTATATACATATATATTTAGGAAAAATATATTATTTATTTATTTTAATAAATATTTTAATTTATTAATATTGTAAATATATTTTAAATAATAATATTAAATTATAGTATGCACAACATGTGTATTATCGATTAGTCATAATATGTTTTGTTTAACTCTAAAAAATTATAATTTAATTTCCTTTTATATATCAAAAATATTTAAAGAAAATGTGATTGTCCGGGACCAAACTATTAGTCAATAAATTTATATCTAATTTGCAATGTTTTTAGATTCAACAGACTTGGCCACTTGAATTAAAAAAAAAAAAAATTCAAGAACTTGATCAGTTCAAGTCGATCCTCAAACTCAGAAAAAGTCCATCAAAATTCAGTTGACTTAGTCAGAACTTGAGGATCCAATCAACCCAGACCAAGTTTACTGAGATTTATTTTTTAAATTTTTTCTTACTTTTTCATATTGATATTTTAAAATTTAAAATTATGTTTATTAATTTATCATCAATAATAGATATAAGAATTACCTTTATTTTTAAATAGATTTATTGTAATTTTATTATATAACTTTTGAATTTAAAAGTAATAAGTTATTATAATAATTGATTATAGTATAGTTTTAGAAGTTTTTAAAAATTATTATAGAAAATTGAAAGTGATTTATTAAAAATTATTATATTAAACTGGTGTTGTTTCAATTATTTCATAATATATAATCTTTTAATGTAATCAAATAATATTTTGTTATTTTTAAATAATTAAAATTTTATTTTATATTTTAATTATTATATATAGATAAAAATTTTTAATTAGAAGTCTTTATTTATAAACTATTTCATATTTATCATTAAACTCATATATATATATATATATATATATATATGTTTTTTTTTTTTTTTTTTGAGAAAGAGATTTAAACCTTAACACGAAAGTGAGACTCATTTGAATGTTAAAAAGAAGACAATGAAGAATCCTTCAGAGCTAACAAAACCACAAGATATTTTTGTAAGAATTGGCCGTGGATATACGTAGATGATAAACTCCTCAGTAATTTGCGGTTCAGAGTTTCAAATATAAAAAAGTTTATCTCTTTTATAATTATTACTTTATTTCTTTTTTTAACAAATTTATTTTTTTACTTTAAATATTATTTATTTATTTATTTTTTTAACAAACTTCTTTTTTTATTTTAAATACATATATTCATACTTCTATAGATCTCTTTTTTATTTTTGATTACATTGATCAATTTTAATATGACAAAGGAAAAAAATTAAAATATTTAACTATAAAAAATGAAGTTATAGTTTACAAAAAATAAATTTGCAGTTTACAAAAAATAGCTTACAGTTTATAAAAAAATGAACTTACTATTTACAAAAAATGAATATATAGTTTATTAATAATGAATCTACTATTTATAAAGAATAAACATACAGTTTATTGATAATAAATTTACAGTTTATACCAAAATGAACCTACAATTTATAAACAATGAACCTATAATTTACAAAAAACGAACATACAATTTATAAAAAATGAACCTATAGTTTACCGATAATAAATCTAAAGTTTATATCAAAACCAACATACAGTTTATAAAAAAAAATATAGTTTATAAAATTATAATATATAAAAACATACAAAAATATCATTTATAAAAAATTAAAAAATTAAAAAAAAAGAAGGAAAAAAATGATAAAAAGTTACCTGTGGAGTGAAATGTGTGTGGAACGCTGTCTCTTTATTTTTTTTAATTCTCATAGGTATTATGGATCCCTATATTGCTATATGAACAGAGAATATGGATCAGAGTCCGTAATATAATGTAGATTACTTGAGCTTCCAAATTTGGGCTAAACAATTAGCTGGGCGAAAATGTGGAAAAAGAATCCAGCATTTATTTGCACATATAATAACTATGGACAGGAGAGACTAATTATTGCTGAAAATTCTCTGTCCAGGTGACAGAATCATTTTTGGATCAAAAAGAGTTTTTATATCCTGAAAAGTTGTCCATTTGGACCCAAAATGTTTGATCCAATCTTCTTTAGTTCCATAATTGGGAAGATATTGCTTCACATCTATACCAGCTTTATCACAGAACTCCAATAGTGCTTTGTTTTGATCCTCGTAGATCTGATAACCATTAGTCTCACTTGTATACAGAAGTGCTACAGTATAGAAAGTATCTTCATCTGGTATGGCTGCAGACATTCTATCATCCCATCTGCAATTTAATTAAAGAACATCAATCCAAACATCAATTTTTTTTTTTACTCGTATTAAGAATATTTCATGATGCAAGTGTTCGAAAGGATGAAAGAGCACTTACTTATCACGTAGAAAAGGGTAAAAAAGGACAGGTCCTGTGGTGATGTTTCGTTTAAGAACAATATCCCTGAAAACACCTGAATTGAAGTCTAGGACGCTAGATTTTGGTATAAACAGATTTAGCCATGGATGTGACTCATTACTCTGCACTGTGATTTGAACTCTGGTTAAGAAATCTATATAGGAGACATTTGTTGCATAGCCATACTCCACTCCAGAGTCAGGTCTTTCCATAAAGTCATGCATTTCCTGCAAGATAAAGCAGTAACTAATGACTTGATTAATGGTTACACCATTCTGTCCAGTAATTAAGAATGGTTTTAATTAACAAACCTTGGCAACATCTGTCTTGGTTTTTTCATCATAGCTGCGGGCTAATTCTAGACTGTATATAATGCCATATTGTTTTACGAGGGCTTGAATCTTGGGGAGATCAGCAGGTGGGAAAAAAGAAGTTCTCCAAGTATTAGGAGTGCCATTGTCCAATATAAGTCCACCTTCCAAGTAAGCGATTTCATTGCCTTGTTTCTTTCCATGCATTGCAATATAAGATTCTTGGTCTGCAATAAAATCTGAGAAATTGCTATAGAGTGCTTGTACCCACATCACCTGAAAAATAATTTTTTTTAAAAAAAAATATTATCATGATCCTTTTTATTTGTCTTTTTTCCTTTAGCAAAAATATATTATATTATCTTTTTATATGCACGATATAATATGATGTAAAAATTAATGCTATAAATAGAATTCTAACTCTATTAATATATTTCAAGATTAGTTTTATTTATTTATTTTCTACAACTGAATTATTAAGAAGTATTATTATTATTTCCTGCAAAATAAAAATTATGATTAGTTAGTAGAAATCAATGTTTTAAAATCAAATTAGTGACCGAATCGATCGGTTGACTAATTTTCGAATCAGCCGATTAAATTGATTAAATCGACCGAATCAGTTGATTAAGAGGTACTTTATAATTTTTTGAAATATATACAAACAATACTTAAAAATATTTAAAAATTAGAAAAATTATTATAATATTATAAAGTAATAGTTTACCTTTAAAATTATTTTAAATATTTAAGCTTTGAATAAAATAGTATAACTTTAAAGTTTTAAATTTTTTCAAATAATATAACTATAGACTGAATCGATTTTGATCATTTTTTTTAGTTTTGACGATTTTTTTCTAATTTGATTATCTTTTAGCAAATTACTTTTTAACTTTTAATTAAATTAAATTAAATTACTGACTAATTTTTTTATTTTATCAATTTAATTAGTTGATTTAATTTGATTTTGAAAATATTGATTGAAATAATAGAAGCTTGTATGTGTGCGTGTATATATATATATATATATATGTATTTGAGTGGAATATATGCTTATAGTTGGCGGAAGCTTTTTCACCTTAATTTTTGGCGTTGAGGAATCAGTTGGTACGGCTTCGTAAAACCGACAAATTATTTTTGAGGACTAATAGTTTATTTTGACTTTTTTAATATTTATTTCTAGTTTGATTTTTAATATTAGTAGTGTTTTTTTTTTCTTGCCTCAATACAACAGTTTAATGTAGTGCCAATTGGGTGGCTATGAAGGTTATGTTCTTCAGTTCCAATCGTCGCACTTTTGTCTTTTCCAAGCAAAAGATTTGCATTTAAATTATTGTTTTCAAATTTAGAGTGTTAGAACGTCTATTTTTGATTCATAGGACACGTTTCGTTCTTTTTTTATTATTATTATAATCTGTATTTAACTATTAATTTTTAATTTTTCAACAAAACATCCAATATATATATCAACATTTTGACTTTTTTTTTTTTTTAATTAAGTCTTTTAGTAATGCCAAAATATCATATATTGGATTCCAGCCATAGCCGGCCCACAGGATTTTGTGCTTCAAAATAACCATCTAAAACTTTGTCTTTATGGATGCTTCTAATTAATATAAATGAGATGGAACGATATTTATCATAGTAAATCTCATTGAGAAGTTTACTTTTTTTTACATTTCGAAGTATTCTTTTTTCTATTTTTTTAAAAGAAAGAGTTGTCAAAATTTAGAATTATAATTTTTATATTACGATTATTCGGATGCCTAACCTAATGATAATGATCAATTTTAAACGTCTCAAATAAAGATAAATAAATTATGACATGATAGAGGTTAATTTGCTTCATACGTACCCTTTTGAGAGTTGGACCTAAGGCAATTCTTGCCCTGGTTATAATTCCGAACTGGCCTAAACCGCCCAAAACAGCATAAAACAGCTCAGAGCTGTTGTTTGCGGAGCAGGTCACGAGCTCGCCTTTTCCTGAATCAAGCAAAACACATATATTTACAACTATTGTATGCATATGCATGGTAAGACTACTTAATTTTAGCCTCAAGTAAGACTGATAACTCTAATTAAGAGCTGACCAAGTAAATCACTTGAGACTTATGATCTACCTAACTACCCAAACGTAGGCCTCACAACCACACTAAAAAATAGAAAAAATCAATTAAGAAGGCAAATTGAGGCAACTATAGTCACTTGGTTTGGGATTTAGTGTATTAAATGTTCTGATATGGGCTTATGAAAAGCCTACCATTTATGGTATTTTAATGTCACATGAGCTTCAATTTACAAGAATTTAATCGCTTAGATTTGTAGATATATATATATATATATATATTCTTTGAGTCAATCACATAAAAATTAGACATTTATATTATTTGTTCATTCACAAAATATGCAGGCAATCACCTGTAGGAATTACCGAATCAATGGACTTAATTATGAGAATCACCAAATTAATGGCCTTAATTGTGTAATGTATAAATACTTATCTATATTATACAAATCAATAGATCTCAGAAATATAAATTCCTTCTCTCATAATATTATTGATTTCGTGATTTTCACAATTAAATCCATTGATTAGATGATTTAGTGATTCTCGTAATGCTATTGATTTGATAATTTCTACAATCATGTCAGGACATTTGCTGGAATGCAACGTATTTCAATTTAATATGCTTTATAGAGGTGGCTATTGTCTTGGATAGCGGAGGATACTGCCTCGTCAATTTTACTTTGTGGCATTTTATGGAAGAAATCTGAAATCCCCAGTACAAATTTATTCCATGGATATTTCACTCAAGAAAATGTATTCCGTGTGTACTAATCCAACCAATAATATTAATGCAATTAATAACGTATTATCTAAGTATAGTAATACGATATGTGTTGGACTAATATGCTTTTAGTTCAGTAATATCGAGAAAATATTTTAAATATATTTATTTAATTATAACGAGTTATATAGTATAATTTATTAATCATTTTTAAGGATATGGTCTTTGAAATGTGAAAACAAAATATGCATCAAAATTAAATATATTATTCCATCATTCATATAGGGTGAGATTACTCTATATGTGTTATGAAAAAATTTTGCTGAAAATGAAGAAGAAGAGGTAGGATACGTACCAGTAATAACATCCATTTCAAGAACATTTGTAATCTGAGGACCATACCGAAAGGCTTGTCCACTGATTCCAGCATTAGAAAGAGTTCCACCAACGGTTATCCCCAAATAGTCAGTCCATGACACAGGTGCAACTCCTTCATTCGTTGTTGCTTTTAACACATCAATCCACAGCTGCTCGCCTCCAACATCAGCAAACGAATTTATTTTTGAGATTTTAATCCCAACCCCGCCCTTACTTTCCCTTAAACCCTTCATGTCCACCACTACCCCATTATAAGCCATGTCCTGTCCATGAGTAGAATGGCCATTGCCTCTAGTTGATATACCAAACGGAGTAGAGCAAGTGAATGAGGCTTCTATTAGGCTAGAGATGTCCTGTATGGTTGATGGGTAAAGAACAGCTGCTGGTTTGTCATGGATAATGTTACCGTAGTCAGTAGAGGCTGATTCTATGGCGGCAGGATCGACATGAAGCTTGTCTAACAGTTCAGGTGGCATCGGGCATGTCAAGGCTTCTGATTTTCCTATATTGGATATTAAGTACGTTATGAAGAAGATAACAAGGACATATCTTGTGACAAGAGAATTCGTAATCATAGTGTTTTCTTTTAACAAAGAAGAGAAGAGGAGAGATAATGGTTTGCGCTTATGGCCTATGGACGTGTTGGAGTGGAGAGCAGAGGAAGGGATTGTTGTGTATATATAGGAGATGTATTAGACAATGTTCAAGAAAATTAAAATAAAAATTAAAATCAAGAGAATTAACAATATTTTTAGAGCCGAGTAGTGGACTGAAATAGTTTAATGATAAATTCACCATAAACTCATTTGTCCACATAATTTAACTCAATAATAATAAAAAAAATCATATAACATTCATTCAATATTAAGATGACGAAGATGGAAAGGTCAAAATAACGAAAGGTGCTTTATTGTAATAGATGAAGGAGGGCTAATTCAGCGTTGTGTGATTTATTTTATATTTGTCATTTTAAAATGTTTACATTAATTTTGTTCGAGAAAATTTTATATTTCATCATTAATTTTCAAGACATAAATTAATTAGTAGATTTTTTGCAAGATCGATAGTAGATTTTTTGTAAGATAGATTTTAGTAATTAAAAATTTTGTTGAAGAAACTTTAATAATTTAATAAATTTGACCCATCAACTCTATTAAAAAATGGTAATTAATTATAAAAATATTTTGTTGAAAATCTTTAAATGATGCATAATATTTTATATATATATATATATTTATTTATTTATTTATTTATTTACTTATATATATATATATGGGCAAACATATAATTCTATTAATTATGAATAGATTTGAATTAATATACTTAGAATTAATTTAATTTTTATATCAATTAATTCTAAGTGTATTCATTGATCATATTAATTCTATTGATTATACGTAATTATTAATAGATTTAAATTAATTCTATTGACTCTATTAATTTTACATGTGTAGTTAATTCTATTAATTCTATTGATTCTATAGTTCAATACAATTAATTCTATTGATTCTAGTTCAATACAATTAATTATATTATTTCTAATTAAATTCTAGATGTGTGTGTGTATATATATATATGCAATGACTTAATTTTTTATTAAAATTGAAGAGTTAAACATAAATAATAATTAATAAGATATTCAATTTTTTTGAATATGATACTACATATTAAGTTATAAAACTTCTTTATGAATAACGTGTTACCTTATAAATCAATCTATATTATTAATTTCTACCTCAAACTTAGTTTTAAATAATATAACATAGTCATGTGTCATTATTTTTTGTTATGTAATAGAAAAATGTCATATTAAAAAATTTAAATAAAAATTATGAAACTTTTAAAAATTAATCTCCATATAAAAAAGATTGTCTAAATAGGAAATTAAAAGAACCTAAACATTAAAAATTCTAAATAGAAAGGTGAAATTGTATAAAAAATTAAAAAAATTTAAAAGTACAAATTTTAAATAATTTCTAAATAGGAAATTAAAAAAACCTAAAAAGTAAAAATGTATTCAAACAGGAAACTAAAATTAAAACTAATTCCATTTATTGTTCAAAATTATTAGTATTTAAGAACTAATAGCCGTAGATTATCATAAATTATTTCATTCAAGTTTAATAAATTTTTTAAAACTATGCTACACAATATTAAAGGTATAAATAATAATAATAATAATAATAATAATAATAATAATAATAATAATAATAAT
>CATIWR010058719.1:0-16194 GCA_949677035.1 Omphalea diandra | reverse complement strand
TGAGAATCAAATGCTCTTAACGATTACTTGATATATCATTTGTGAATAAGCACTTGCATATGGAACTAAAAAGGCGTTGTGACCGACTTGTCAAACACTTGCAAATCACAGGAAGATGGACCAATAGGTCCCAAATCATATGGCAAAAGAATTACAAGAAGATGGACCAATAGGTCCCGAATCATATGTCAAATGAATCACAGGAAGATAGACCAATAGGTCCCAAATCATGTTACATGAATCACATGAATATCCCGGGAGCAATGTTTGCCTTGCCCAGTCACGATAAAAACAAAGCTATTGCATTTGCACTTGCATAGTTAATTATTATACTTGCAATGTATCTTGATGATATTTGATTATGGATTATGCCATAAGAATTTGATTATTGTTTTTATTCACTGAGTCGCGACTCACCAAATTGCAAATTTTTTTTTTCAGATACTGAAGAATAGGAATTGGACACTTTGGTGCTTTCAGTTTTACATTGAGACATATGAACCACAAGTCATCGGCTGAGTCCAAACTCTCTCTCTCCTTGTGTCATGTGCATATATGTACATCAAATAAATATTTGATTGTGTGTAGGATGGATAAAACCTTTATGCATGTGTATCTTGAACATGAATGATATGAGTTATGTAAATGAATATGGTTGTTACATGGAACTTCTTCAAAGTCTCTTTAAAGGAGAACTAGTGGAAGGACTTTCCAAGCTAAACTTCTCCAAAGACAAGACATATGGTCCTTGCTAAATGGGGAAGCAACACCATGCCTCTCACAAAGCCAAAAATGTTGTAAGTTCATCTAGACCTCTTCAACTTATTCATATGGACTTAATAGGACCTACTAGAAGTTCTAGCCCAGGTGGAAAACACTATGCACTAGTCCTAGTTGATGATTACTTTAGATTTACATGGGTATCCTTCTTAGCTCATAAGAATGATTCATTTGATGCTTTTAAAAGTTTTGCAAGAAAAGTTCAAAAATGAAAAAGGTTACTTCATTTTCTTCTATTAGAAGTGACCATGAAAAAGAATTTCAAAATGAATCTTTTGAAAACTATTGTTTAGAGAATGGAGTTTTTCACAATTTTTCAACTCGTAGAACACCACAACAAAATGGTGTTGTAGAGAGGAAAAATAGGACTTTGGTAGAGATGGTTAGGACAATGCCCAATGAGTATTCATTACCTAATTACTTTTGGGCCGAAGCCATCAATACCTCATTCTCAACAAAACATCTTATGAGCTATGGAATGGTAGAAAACTCAAGATTTCATATCTAAGAGTATTTGGATGTAAGTGCGATATTTTGAATACTAAGGATATTCTTGGTAAATTTGATTCCAAGACAAGTGAAAGAATCTTTTTAGGTTATTCCACCTCAAACAAGGCATATAGAGTCTTTAATAAAAGTTCAATGATAGTTGAAGAGTCTATAAATGTTGTCTTTGATGAGTATAGTAAACTTGATATTAGGAAAGGAGTATTTGTTGATGATCTTGTAGGTAATCTTGAAAAGCTAGAATTGGAATATACTACAAGAAGAAATGATAAAGATAAGGAAGAAGGTGAATCATCAAGGATGGACGAGGACCCACAACATTAACAAGAAGATGAACCAAGACAAGATCTACCCAAAGATTGGAGATTCTCCAAGTATCACCCTAAGAACTTGATTATTGGTGATACCTCTAAGGGAGTAAGTACTAGATCTCAACTTCATCCTTTAGATAATAATCTTACATTTGTTTCTCAATTAGAGCCGAAGTCAATTGATGAAACTATTGATGATGAAAGTTGGGTACTTGTTATGCAAGAAGAACTCAACCATTTTGAGAGAAACAAAGTATGGAAACTTGTCGCTAGGCTTAAGGTACACCCAATTATAGGTTATAAGTGGGTGTTTAGGAACAAGTTAGATGAGCAAGGTGTCATCACTAGAAACAAGGCTAGATTGGTTGCTAAGGGATATAACCAAGAAGAAGGCATAGACTATGATGAAACCTTTGCCCCCGTAACAAGATTAGAGGCTATTAGGATTCTCTTAGCATTTGCATGTCATATGAATTTTAGACTTTTTCAAATGGATGTTAAGAGTGCATTTTTAAATGGCATTATTGAGGAGGATGTTTATGTTGAACAACCTCCGGGTTTTAAATCACATTGTTTTCCAAACCATGTTTTCAAATTAAACAAAACTTTGTATGGATTGAAACAAGCTCTAAGAGCTTGGTATAAAAGGCTTAGTTTGTTTCTTTTACAAACTAAATTTGACAAAAGAAAGGTTAATACTACATTATTTGTTAAAAAGCACAAACATGACACTTTAATTGTCCAAATCTATGTTGATGATATTATCTTTGGTGCTACTAATGAATCTCTTAGTGAGGATTTTTCTAAGTGTATGACTCGGGAATTTGAAATAAGTATGATGAGAGAGCTCAAATTCTTTCTTGGTCTACAAATCAAGCAACTCAAAGAAGGGATCTTCATCAACCAAGCCAAATACACAAAGGAAATTCTAAACAAATTTGGCATGGAAGGATGCAAGGTAGCAAAAACTCTAATAAGTAGTACCATCAAGCTAGACAACGATGAATCGTGTATGGTGGTAGATGAAAAGAGATGTCAAGGTATGATCGGATCTCTACTCTATCTTACTGTCTCAAGGCTGGATATAATGTTTAGTATTTGCATGTGTGATAGGTTTCAATCCTCTCCTAGAGAGTCTCATTTGAATGTTGTGAAACACAAGTGTAAAAGTTTGGTGTGAACTTGAAAACACCATTGATAGTTAGTGGAATACCCAATTAATTGGGGAGTGGACGTAGGGTCGATTATACTCGAACCACTATAAATCGTGTGTCCTTCAATCTTTTTTTACCTTTCTATTTTAATTTTATACACCAATTTAACCCCTCTTCTTGGTGTTAAGGGCTAACACCTTCCTAATAAAATAGTGAATATTAACATGCCCAAATTTCATGTAATAATGACATTGGAGTTTAGACTTGGGAGTCTTTCTCCTATGCACAAACTTAGTATGAGTAGAGGCCTTCTCATACCTTCATTATGTGAGTGCATGCATGTGCATGTGTGATGAGAAGTAGTAGAGGATTGTTTATGAGTGTGAGAATGCTTTTTGTTATACATATAGGCATGGTTTGCTCTTTGAGTATTGGCTTTTGAGCTTGGGGGAGCCTTCCCTTTGCCCTTAGGCTTAGTGCTAGGAGCACTTTTCTTTCTAATTACCTCAACACTTAAGGTTTGAGGTTCTGATGATCTAACAAATGCAATATGTGATGATGAGGAGGCTCTATTGAAGCCTAAACCATGTCTAATCAATGGTGGTCTTTATGACATAATCAATGTGTCTAAGGCTTCCTTTTCTTTGTGGAACTTAGAGATTGAGCTTCTAAGCTCAATGACTTCTCGTTTTAGAGAGTCACCCTTTTTTCTCAATGAAGCCAATGAAGAAGATGATATAGAAAGATTTTCCACATATTTTTTGAGCACATCATTTAATGCTCTCAATTCGCTTACAAGATCATTAAGGGATTTATAATCATCCTCTGATTTTTTATATTTTTTCTTGTAAGGCTTCATTTGTGACCTATATTTGTCACATCTCATAGTAAGAGCCTCTAGAAGCTCTTCATCTATCGCATCAAAATCATCTAAATCTGAATGAGAGTGGGATTAAGTACTTACCTCATTTGGAGAATCTTCTTGTGCCATGAAACAAATGTTGGTAACTTCTCATTCTTCTTCATCTTTACTTGAGCTATCATCCCAAATGGTTGAAAAACTCTTTTTTTTCTCCTTGTCCCATCTCTTATTCTTCTTTATTTTAAGACAATCGTATTTAATGTGGCCTTGCTTGCCACACTCACAGTAAGTGACTTCATTGGATCTCTCTCTAGGATTAAGAGTTGTCTTCTTAAAGATTCTTCTCTATTTTCTTCTTCTAATTAACTCCTTTATCCTTTTTGAGAGCATTTCTTACTCTTCTTGTTCTTTGTCACTCTCTTCATCACTAGAGGTTGTTTTTACCTAATTCTCATTGGTTGAGGATTTGAGTGCCAAGGTTCTTCTTTTTTTTTTCTCCTTGGCCCATTAGTTTATTCATTTGTTCATCCTTTTGCAAGGCCAACTCATGAGTTAAGAGTTTGCCTATCAACACATCCGTAGGAACCTTCCTAATCTCTGGATTGGACTCTTGAATGTTGCACACTCTTGCATTAAACTTATCTAATGGAAGAGTTTTAAGGATTTTTATGTTTACCTCATAATTGGTGAGAGTCCTTCCAAATTTCTTCATGTTAGTGATGATGGATAGGAGTCTATTCGTCATTTTGGTGATGCTTTCATGGCATTTCATCATGAATAGTTCCTATTTTGTAACATACATCTCCAATCAGCTTGATTTAACCAGTGTTGTGCCCTTATCATAGCTTTCAAGAGTCTTCCAAATAGCATGAGTTGTTTGGCAATGTTGCACTCTTCCAACCTCCTCCCTAGAGAGAGAGAGTTTAGAAAAATGGCCATTGATCTCTTGTTTTTGCCATTTGACCTTCTGTGAGCTTTAACCCAATCTTTCTTGCAATGAGTTCTTCAATTCCATTCACTACTTTAGAGGGTGGCTTCCATTCTTTGACTACTACATCTCAAAGGTCCATTACATTTGTGTCAAGATAAATCTTTATCCTATACTTCCAATGAGTATAGTTGGATCCATTAAAGTAGGGCTTGAGGTGTGAGTGGATTCTCTCTTGTGCCATGAACTTTGCTCACCCAATTAAGGCTTGTATGTGAGACTTGGCTCTGATACAACTTATTGGCCCTAGGCACTAAGAAGGGAAACGGGAGGAGGAGTTGAATTGGTGTTTAAAAAAAA
This sequence comes from Omphalea diandra, assembly GCA_949677035.1. NCBI lineage: Eukaryota > Viridiplantae > Streptophyta > Magnoliopsida > Malpighiales > Euphorbiaceae > Omphalea > Omphalea diandra. Next base: position 11,292 of record CATIWR010058719.1, on the reverse strand, counting down.
ATTAAACTGAAGACAAAGAAGATACAAGATTTATAGTGGTTTGGGTATAATCAACCCTACGCCCACTCCATAATTCTCTGTAATTTAGTGTTTCATTTACTCAAAATGGTGTTTCCAAGCTCACACCTAACTTTTACACATTGTGTTTTCAAGGCTCACACAATAACCTTTCTTACAAATGTTTTCTAAGGCTAACAACCTCTCTTAAGTGTTTTCATAGGCTCACACTAAAACCTTTATCTAGTGACTTTATAGGCTCACACTGAAACCTATTACAATTGGTGTTTATGCTCACACCAAACAATCACTTAAGAATAAAAAGAATAAGTAGCAAAATTGCAAGAGTTTGTTACAAGTTAATGAATTCTCTTGCATTTACATATGCTTGATAGAGTATTTATAGCTCATATCTACCAAAGAGACGTTACACTATGAAGCTCATTAAGTATCTAAGTCATGCTAAATAGATTTTGCATTAATTGCATGACAGGCGAGAGTCGTAGCCACTACTGAGGATTCACAGTCACGACATTCCAATTTCCATATGGGAGCTTAAAATTAAGGCAAAATACCCTATTTGTGTCTAAGGCTAGTCCATGTGTCATCTCTTTATTAGTCCATCAGGAAAATATAGTCATTGTTTTCTAACTACCCATAAAAGTTGAGGTCACGATTATTCTTTGTATAAGGCGCGACTTAAGACGTGAATTCTTCTTTTTGAAAGATAATATTCATCTTCTTGATTCACTGTCGCTACCCAAAATGTCGTCCTCATAAATTTTGTTCTTCAACGGATACCTAGGACACTTGGCATATTGTGGTTGTGGACTTGGTTCCCTTTGCAGTCATTATGAAATTTGCAGTTGCGACTGAGACGCGACACTGACCAAGAATTCGTCTGTGACTTTGACACTCCCATCTTCGGATTAGTCACTGTAGCTATGATGGCCGCGATTCATCTGACCTAGTTTCACCCTATTCTTAAGCTAAGTTGCAGTCCATAATTATAAGTCACTAACCACGAATTTGGATGAACTTTGCCTTCTTGAAGATTATGAACTCCATCCAACTTCCACTTGAAAAACTAACTTAAATCCTCAAAACAATACTCAATTGAAACATTAGGATTGATCAATCTCCTTTGTGAAGATCAAAAGAGGTCTAAGGCTTAGGATTAACCATCCTAGTCCAACAGGATGTTTGGTGACTCCAGTGATAGAATAGAGTGAGATCTAATGACTTAGGACCTATATTGACTTTAAAAATAGAGTTTTGTTGATTTTCTAAATTACTATCTTTATTTTTTCTTCTTAAAATGCCTTTGTGTTTTTTATTCCTTTTATCTTAAAATTATGTTTTGGTTTTATTTTAGGTACTAAAAGGCAATGATCAAGTAAGGAATTTGAGATTCCCTTAACCTTTAAAGCCTTTTTGGTGTTACAGTTTATATGCTAGTTATGTGAATAATTTTTTTAGCTCTTCAATTTTTCTGTTTGATTTGATATTCTAACTTCTACAATAGTTAGTTATGTCATGAGTTTGTAGCTCTTTGTGAGCAATATGAGGGAGGGTTCATCAACCCTAGGATCTCATTTAAGGTGAATCTTTTACCTTAGGCTATTTGATGTGCTCTATAATGCTTTGCATTTGATGTTTAAGGTTTTAAGTATTTTATGATTTATGCATCTTTATCATGTTATATTATGTTATATTGTAGTTTTTGATGATGGAATGGGGTTTGTGATGATAGAATGGGTTATTATGGACTTAGAATGTATGTTAGGATATGTTGATTATGGAGTTATGGTATGGTGACCACCATAGACCTTATTTTCCTTTCTTTACTTACTTTATATTCCCTTTACCTGTTTACTTTTAGCTTGACTCATCACTAACTTGTCTCTTCTTTCAGGTGTAGGTGGTTACTTAGGATTAGACCATGAACTAGGTCTTAACCACTTTTCCATGTAGATCATGGTTATATTTAGATGGATGATAATGAATGTTAAAATCCTATGCCATGTCACATGACCCCCTTCCTATTATGGATGATTATGTGTGTGAATGGATGGTGATGCATGCTAAGACCATATACCATGATGCATAATCTCTTTCCCCTTTTGAGGTGATGACTTGATTGGCTTAGATGGATCATGTTTAGATGAATGTCTATGGGTGATAATTAGACTAATTAATAACTTCGCTAAAATATTAAAATTGAACCAAAGATGCCTAAATATCATATCCCAACATCCTAGTGGTTTAGGGGTGCCTAACACGGTCTCCAAGCCATTCCTAATTTTCAAACCTGGTCTCTGATAGGTAAAGACAAAATGGGCCTTCTAATTTACTTAAGTTAGGTTCAGATTTGCCTTCCCCAGATTTTTATCTCGACCAAAGTCGAGTGGTGACTCCACATTCCCTAAAGCTAGTACCAACATATTATCCCTCTTTTGATCCCCTGATGACCAACATTGACCAAGGGCTTTAAAATTATGCAAGGCCTAAGAAGACCACCCCCATTAGTCTAATCATATGCCACAAGTAGGGGTTATTACCAAAGTAAGACCCCCATCCACTCGATCCCTCGATGATCGATAAAAGGTAGGTATCCAAAGCAAGATTTCACCCAATTGAGTATAGCTATGAAACTTCAAGGTGCTCACAATGGCAATTCCACTAGCGACCTGAAATTCACTTCGCACTTAATTTCTAGTTCACTTTTAATATTTTAAACCTGTTATTGAGTAAGTCTATTGTATTCATGTAGCCTTCACACTTCACCTCAAGCACTAAGTGCCTTTAGATAAATCGATGGTTTTATAAAGTTGAGACTTAAGCTCCATTTAGGCTTAAGAGATTGTGGCGAGTATTCATCACTCATGAGCCTTGTACCTTTGGGCATATCAAATGGGGGATTATGACAACCGCCTCCTAACCTTATGGGAGCAATCTATGATAACAACCCTTTTAACTGTTAGGTGCATGCAGGAGCTAATAGTGCCTTGGAATAGGGTACCCCACTTATATGTATTTTCTAAAGGGGTATTAACGTCCTCCAAGAACATGCTTGGGTATACTTAATGTAAACATAAATGTTTCACCACACCTTTTTATAACTATTCCCCATCTGTAATAAGTTTGTCACCTTCCCTGCCATGAAAATACTTTCCATATACATCCCTCCCTCCTTAAAGGGATTTTGTTCTTCACTTGTACATGTTCCTTTATGTAATGTAAATAATTCTTTTTTTAGTACCTTTGTGTATATATTCTTTCGAGGCCTTAACTCCTCTTGGTTTGGCATGACCCTACGCATTCTTTACCCTATGATGGTGTAAGAATGGGATTCCACCTAGGAAAGAGCCACTAGACCACATATGTGTGAGGAGCATATCACGCATATATGCACTGATTACTTGCTTATGCTTCATACTGATAACCATTATTTCTTAACCATCATAGCTTCATCTAAAACCTCATGGAAGAGAAGGGACAACCAACTTGCTAAAAAGAGCAAGACTCTAAGTCCAAGCTAGAAACTCAACCCAATTTTGGATCTAACCATACTGTCAAGGTCTTGGACAAAATGATGGCCAATTTCAACCATAAGATGGAAGAGAGGATTACTAAAGAGGCAAACAATTGTGTCAATAAAATTCTAAAAGAAAGGAGAGACTTTTCCTAATCGAATTGATAAAGGGAAGGCACCAATAGAAGTGCCCCAACTTATGGTGATTGATGATGATCTATTTCAGATCAAGGAATACCTTGAAAGCAAGCTTGCCAAGGAGGTGGGAAGATTATGGATAAGACCCTATAAAGTGAGAAGGAAAGCACTCATTTTGATGACTTTACTAAGTAGTTAAGGAAGATACAGAAGGTTTTATATGCTAGAGGTTTAGAGAAGGGAATGGACATTGAGGAATTGCTTGCCCGCTGACTTTCCAAACTACCAACTAATTTATGCACACCTGAGTTGCCTAAGTTCATAAGAAATCATAATGCAAACGACTATGTCCATTCATATGTGTTAATTATGAAGGCATATGAAGTCCTGACGAATATAATGTTAGAGCTTCTTAAATTGTCATTAAAAGGTTTTGCTAAAACCTGGCACTTCAATCAACCAAAGATTATCAGTAAAGACTGGAAGGAGTTGGCTAAAGCTTTTGAGAAGTACTATGCATGTAATTTAGATATAGAGGTCACACTATAAGATTTAGAATCTTTGAAGTAAAAGGCTAGTGAGAGCTTCAATGACTACATCCAAAGGTGGAAAAAGAGAGCTTTAGAGGTAGCCATATGACCTACTAAGAGCGAACATATGAGAATGATTATAAAAGGAGTTTCACTTAACATTAGTACTAGAATCAAAGGAATGTTGGTTAAAAACTTTAAAGGCCTTTGAAAGGCAAGTTTGCAAGCTGAAGAGTTAGAATTTGAGATAAGAATATAGTATTAGAGAAAAAGAGGTACCCTGTCTTAACCTCAGATAAAGGGAACAAGATGGTTGATGTCAATGTAGTGAGAGCATCGCGACAGTTTATAGATTTGGAGTTGCCTCTGTCTAAGACATTTGAAAGGTTACAAAAGAAAGGAGTGTTGAAGCCTTTAACACCGAGACCACCTCTTAATCTGTTACCTAAAGGGTATAACACCAATGCTGACTGTGTTTTTCATTAAGGAGCTAGTCACAATACCAATGATTGCTACAAATTAAGGCATGAGATCTAAGATCTTATCGACAATAAGACAATTGTTCTGCCAAACCTCAAAAAGCCTAGCATTCAAGGGAACCCTCTTATGAACTATCGTATTGTTCCTCCCCAAGTAAGGGACATTCACGATATATTCTAGAATCCCTAAGGACGTTGTTATCTATTGAGAAGGTCATAAAAGGAGGCTCTAACTATTTACACCATTAATTCATAGGAAAGTTCAGTTGAGAATATGGAGAAGAAATAGGGGGGAAAATGATCAAATTATGAGAGGAGAGTGATGAAAAGAAAGAGATGAAGCATGTGAGTCATATGGCATGTAGCGAGAAATACTATCTTGATTAAGAAGCTCGCAAGGAAGCATAAGTTGATGAGATGAAAGATGAACCATCGTAAAGAAGAAGGAAGATGAAAATCCTATAATGAAGCAATTGAAAAAGATGCCTACCCTAATCAATATATGGGAGTTACTTACCACTTTTTAGGAGCATAAGAAGGCTATAGTAGGAGTTTTATCCAACCTGATCATTTCTAGCAAAGCCACACCAAAGGATGTTATTGCTTTGGTAACTCGCAAGGGTAAAATCACTTTCTCATATGAGGATTTGTCATTAAAGGGAAAGAATTGCAACTTGACCTTGTTCATCCGTGCTAAGGTAAAGGGGAGACGCACACCATTTGTGATGGTCGATGATGGATTTGAGATTAACATTTGCCTAGTTAAGTTATTGCATAAGTTTACTTTGTTTGATAAGGACTTGTAGGCTTCTAATAGTGTCATTCTAGCCTATGATGATAGTAAAAGGTTGACTACAAGCATGTTAAAGACTATGGTAAAACTAAAAGTAGTCTAGGCCATGATGGACTTCATAATCTTAGACATTTTGATTACTTTTTCACTTTTATTAGGGAGGCCATGGTATCTATCATCTTCTCAGTGGTGTGCCTTCCACTATTCACTAGAAAGTTAAGATTCCTTACAAAGGAGAGATTGTGACCATATATGTCGAGTGGGTGAGATTGTGTCATCCTTGAGAATGGTTATTCCATATTTTCGAGGGTTTCAAGTTGCCAGAGTTACAAATACATGGGTTGATCCCAAGGTGATAGGAATTATAAAGAATATGAACTTTCTTTTAGGATAGGGTTAGGGAAAATTTATATTATTTCCAAAGATCCCTACTTAAACTAATAGGAAAGGATTGGGGTATTGTAGTGAGGAGTTGAAGTTAGGAGTAAGGGACTCACATGGACTACTATCAAATTTCTTTGTGAAAAAAGGGAGGTTGCTGAGAAGTTTAAGTTAGAGATGACTAATAAAGGAAAATTGCTAGGTTAGGATGAAGACAAACTTCAAAAGGCTTTCTTCCAATTAAATATGGGTGAACGGGAATATTAGAATCATCAAGACTCATCCGAAGAAGAAGATGTTAAGAAGAAAAAAAAAAGGGAAGCAGATTACAGGGAGAAAGGATGATCAATAATCAGGTTTGTCTAAGGTTCTTTATGGTCCTCAGTTATATGGTCATGAAAGGATAGTAAGAAGATCACTGATGAACAAATAAGTAGTACATATTGGATTATAATTTTTAGGATCACAAGGGAAGATCATGCAATAAGGGGGGTTCTAATTTTACAAAATAGAGCGCACCTTTCATGGTCCCAAAGTGTGAGTACACCAAGTCGTGCAAGTTCACTGAAGCTGTTTACACTAGAATGAAGATGGAGGATATTGAGAGCATGACTATAAACTCCACTGTGGAAGTATGTGGAGAAAAAAATATAGAAATTTATAGCAAAAATGGAGCCTAATATGGCAGATGGTGTAACATTTTAGGTAAACTTTTTAAAAATTAAGGTAATGGATAATCATATGAAATAGAGATTTAAGACAGTTGTCAAGGTTGTCACTGGTACAAAAAGGGGAAAGAGGCAGAGGGTACAAGAAAGGAGAAGGCTCAAGCTAATGAGACTTTAGCCAACCAACTAGATGAAGAAGACTTTCTTACCACCACTGATGTTTTTATTTCTAGCCTTTTTGAGGATGATGATGTATTTCTTTCTAAGTTCAAGGTAATGAATGATGAGTTTGGTTACTTGTGTGATGTGTTTCTTGATGGTATCATGCATCATGTCATAAGCAAATTTAACATTAATTTTTTGCATACCATTGCATTTAAACTTGGCACATAGGAAAATCCAAAAATCTTGCTCGTTGCCAACAATGCCACACGAAAGGAGTGAAGGAAGTTTGAGCAATTAATTAGGAAATATTAGAGGTTTTTTACCTTGCAGAACACAAAATTCCAACCTACCACATATGAGGTTAGTGAAATAGAAACTGTGAAGGATGAGACTCGAGTGGACCCAGTTTGTTAAGGAAGAAGTAGCAAAATAGTTAAATGCTAAGTTTTTATACTACCTAGAGTGGTTAGCCAACATAATGCTGGTACCAAAGAATGACAAAATAGTAAGGATGTACGTCGATTACAGGGATCTGAACAAAATCATGCCCAAAGGATGACTTCCCTTTAACACATATTAATGTATTGGTTAACAACGTTGTAACATGCATTATGTATTCCTTTATGGATGGGTTCTCTAGGAATAACTAAATTCTTATGGCCATCACAAATAAGGTAAAGACAACATTCATCATAGAATGAGGGATGTACTGTTATAAGGTGATGTCGTTTGTGTTGAAGAAAGCAAGAGTGACATACCAGCTAATGGCAATGGCCATGTTGCATGATTTAATCCATAAAGAAGTAAAGGTGTACATGGATGACATGATGGTGAAGTAGGAAATAATGGAATAATATTTTGAGGCTTTGGAGAAGTTCCTTAAAAGAGTCGATGAGTACAATTTGAGCTTGAATCTAAAAAAATGTGTGTTTAGAGCTACCTCTGGCGAGTTGTTGGGACATGTGATAAATGAGAAGGGCATTGAAATAAATCCTGATAAGGTAAAGGCAATCCAAAACATGCCCTCACCTAGGAGAAAAAGAAGTATGAGGTTTCTTAGGCTACTTACAATACATTAACTGGTTCATAGTGAGATTGACCTTATCTATGAACCCATTTTCATGTGGCTAAGGAAGAATCAATTCATGGAATTGAATGATTAGTCTCATAAGGCCTTTGAAAATATAAAAAGAATATTTGACTAACCCACTAGTATTGAAGCCACTAATGCCTGAAAGACCTTTAACTTTGCATCTGACAATGGAGGATAGTTCTATAGGTGCAATATTGGCTCAAGAAAATGAAGCAAGGAGCAAACACGTGATATACCCAATAAAAAATTGTTATCTTATGAAGAGAAGTACAATCAGGTGGAGTAAGACCTATCTAACACTAGTATAGGTAATGAAGAAGTTGAGGCACTATTTTTAGTGGTATTCAATATAAGTGGTTTCAAAGCTTAATTCAAATAGGTACTTACATGAAGCCCATTCTTTGACTGGTACATTATCAAAATGGTTGATCATGCTAATTAAATTTGATATTAAGTATGTAAGTAAGAATATGATCAAAGGGTGGGCAGTTTCATAATACATGATCAAAGGGTGGCCAGTTTCATAATACTTGGCACAATAACCTATTAAAGAAGAAGAATCCAAGCTTACCAAATTCCCAGATGAGGGGTAAGAGCATTTGAGCCCTAGGAATAGAAAGTATACTTTGATGGAACTATAAATAAGAGGAGGGGTAGGTATAGGGGTGGTCATGATCTCACCCAAAAGAGAACTTTTTCCTATAACTAAGAAGTTTGATTACGAGGTGACTAATAATATGGCTAAATATGAAACATGTGCACTAGGACTCAAACTTCTAAAGCAAATAAGAGCTATGATAGTAGAGGTGTTCAGGGACTTATTGCTAGTAATTTCACAGGTACCAAAAAGTAGAAATTGAAGGAAAAACATTTAGGCCCATACCAGGAGCATATAAAGGGATTGGTGTAGAATTTTTAGAAAGTCATATTTCATCATCTGCCAAGAAAAGAGAATATAATGGTTGATGCCTTAGCCATTTTAGTCTCCATCTAGGATAAACTGATACTGATGCCTATGAAACTATGTATCTTTGATTTGAAGTGCCATGTTACAGAGATATAAGAGTAACGCATGTGTCAGAAGAGAATTGACCTTGTTATTTTAATATATACAAATATTTAGAAAGCAGCGAGTGCCCCAAAGGTGCTGAAAAGAAGAATAGGGATGTGATCTAGAGGTTATCTTCACATTTCATGGTTTATGATGGGGGTAATCTATAAGAGAATGCATGATGGAGTTCATTTGTAGTGTCTAACTATGAAGAAGGCTTGTAAAGTCATGGAGGAGGTGTTCATGGGAGTTTATGGTCCCCATATGAATAAGAAAGTATTGACGAGGAAGATTTTAAGACTTAGATACTATTAGACCACTATAGAACATGATTACATTCAAAAAGTTTAAAGTTTTCATAAATGTTAGATTCATTGAAGTCTCAGTCATCTGCCACTAACTGAGTTATAGAATTTGACCTCACTTTGGCCATTTGTAGCATAGGGTATCTATGTAATTGGAGAAATCAAACCAGCTTCTACTAAGGGCACAAGTACAATATAGTTGAGGTTAAAGGCTTGCAACCATGACATGACAATTGAGAATGGCAACAAATTCCTTTAGCAAAGGATAAATTTCTATATCCCCAATATAGAAGGTATGGGTGGTAGAGTCCCACATGTCACAAGCTGCCATCAAAAAATGAAAGTTAAGCTAAAACCAAATAGGTAACAGAGAGCAAAAAGAACACATATGGTAGATCATACCAAACTTAGGGTGGAAGAGATCTTAGAAAAGTTCTTGCCATATGTAGGGAATAGGAAGAAGCAAATGAAGAAAAAGGGTTCAAAATGAGCTTTTATAGGAGAAGGACATATCCATCGATTGTACAACCCTCCCTATCCATGAAGATAGATTAAATGACTTTCCCTCTTATTTTTGGGTTAGAAAAGGCTTGGGTAACTATTATGTAAAACATATATGTAAAAGAAGCAACAACACATATTTGAGATACACAATTAGGAAAAGAGAAACAAATTTCTATGTTAACAAACAAAATATCAAAGTTCAATAAAAAAAGGAGGTAATGTCACCTTGGTCTATCCTAGTATATCTTTTGCAAATATCCAAAAGTGGGGCTTTGAAATCGCCCAATAAACCATAAAACTATGCAAATATATATTAAATATATTATACTAGAAAAAAGGAAAAAAAAATGGAAAAATATCCTCAACAACTAAGGGGATGGGGTTTTCTAGAGCTTAGCTGCCTTTGCTTTTTGAAAGCATCTCCTCAGAATCCTCAGCCTCACCATTTATATTTACATATCCATAATCTTTGACTCTTTAAGCTAGATGCTCCATCTCCACCTCTACTTTGCAATGTGATGATACTTCTCCCTGATCTCGCGATTTTGATGTTGGATTGTCTGCCACAAGAAACACGAGGGTAAGGATAAGTAGGATGTAAAACACATAGCGCATGAACCATAAACATGCACACTTCCGTTGTTGTGTTAATCTATTGACTAACCCATAGAGAATGCATTTGTTATGTCATGGCCCTTTTCAGGGCGATGATTAAATCAACTATAGCCTCTGCCTGGACGCATTGATGCAAATAGCCAAGGCTGGTTAGCAAAGGATCCACTTCAACTTTAAGGCTCAATCACAAGGGGAAGGCTAAAGAAGTTTAAAAAGGCAATTGGAGCATTCATGCAATAAGGAGTTACACTTGAATTAGCCTAAGAAGAGCAAAGGATGTGTGAAGCCCAATGAAAAGTTAATGGAAGCTTAATCTCTTCAAATGGAGCATTTAACATAATACAATGGAGCCCAACTTATAGAGAGCATCCAAGCATAACCCAATTCAGCTAAGGCATGTAAAAAGAAGCCCAAGGCATGTAAAAGGAAGCCTAAGTCGTGTATGCAAGGAAATAAAGCCCAAAGTCAAAGATTCTTCTAAGATTTCCTTAGATGGCAATTGTAACAGCCATATTCATTTACATAACTCATATCATTCATGTTCAAAATACATATGCATAAAGGTTTTATCCATCCTGCACACAATCAAACATTTACTTGATGTACATATATGTATATGACACAATGAGAGAGAGAGTTTGGATTCAGCCGACGACCTGTGGTCCATATGTCTCAATGTAAAACTGAAAGCACGAAAGTGTCCAATTCCTATTCTTCAATATCTGAAAAAAATTTTGTGATTTGGTGAGTCGCGACTCAGTGAATAAAAACAATAATCAAATTCTCATGGCATAATCTATAATCAAATATCATTAAGATACATTGCAAGTATAACAATTAACTATACAAATGCAAATGCAATAGCTTTGTTTTTGTTGTGATCGAGCAAGGCAAACATTGCTCCCGGGATATTCATGTGATTCATGTAACATATGATTTGGGACCTATTGGTCCATCTTCCTGTAATTCATTTGACATATGATTTGGGACCTATTGGTCCATCTTCCTGTAATTATTTTGACATATGATTTGGGACCT
>CATIWR010058716.1:0-35188 GCA_949677035.1 Omphalea diandra | reverse complement strand
AAGAAAATGAGTAGCAAAGACTTAAGAGCTTTCAATGCTTGTAATAAAATTGTTAGCAACCTTCTTCATGGCTGTTTGGTGGGGTATTTATAGCCAAACATCTTCAAAGAGACGTTGCAGATCATAGCTCATGAAATCCTTGAGACATGCTTGACAGATTCTGCATTTAATGCTTGTCAGGATGAAATCGCGGTCGCTAGTCCCTTTCGCGGTCGCGAAATCCAAATTCTTCAAGAGAAACCCCATTTGTTTCTAACGGCTAGTCCACGTGGCATCTTCTTATTAGTTCATACTGAAAATATAGTCGTTGTCCTTCACTTAATTTCAGAAGTCGCGGTGGCAAGTTTTTCTTGCACAGGACGCGACATACACCGCGAATTCAACTGCCAAAATTGGTCAGTTTCTTCCACAAGAATCGCGGACACTACTAGCAAGATGCCTTCGCGATTTTTGACTTCCAACAGTCTCATTGAACACTTGTCAGGCTGTGGTTGTGGACTTGCTTCCCTCTTGAATTTCTTTGAAATTTGCGGTCACGACTAAGCCGAGATTCCTACCGCGAATTCGTCTATGATAAGATGTCTTTCTTTCTTCAAGGATCGCAGCCGAGAATCACACTGCGATTTCGCCTGCCTGGTTTTCAACATGTCTTATCATGAATCGCGGTCGCGAAAATGTAGGTTGCGGTCGCCATTTTCATGCTACTTTAGAATTCATCAACTTCTTTATTTCTTCTTGAGGGAATGATTCAATTCTGCAATAACAACACTTATTTGAAACATTAGTGGTGATCAATCTAATTTGTCAAGATCAAAAGAGGTTTTAAACCTAGGATTGATTATCCTAGTTCAACACCTTGAAATGCTAAAAACATCAAAAAGCCTTTATTTGGTTTGTGATTTTAAGATCCAAGTGTGGGGCCTTAAGAGTGGAGTTTTCACCCTCTTCAAGATTTGTGCAAGATTCTTCCTTCTTCTATTCTTCAAATCAAGTAAGTTTGTATATTAATTTTTATTTTAACTTTATTTTTATTTTGACTAGAGTAAAAATCCATGATGAATTTTATATAGGTGAGATTAGGATTCCTTAAGGGAGAAAATTGAAAAAAAAAAAGGTTTTTCCATGTCATCTTCTTCAATTATTGTTTCTTTGATTTCTTTAAACTTCACAAATTTATTTTTCATGTTTAGTTTACATTTTGAGCTTTGGATTCCAAAACCATAGCTTAGACCTTGATGGGTTTTTCGAGGGGGGTTTAGTATGATCATGCATTATTATTATTAATAATTGATGTTATATGGATTATTGGGTTGCTCCTATTTATTTCAAGATTAAATTTATAGGATAATTTATGTGTGAAATATATTATTTTGCCAAGTAGGGGTTTGAAAGACATAACCTTTAAGAATTCTATGACTTTGACTTAAGATTGAGTTGGGCAAGTTAATCTCTCCATTTAGTTGTATAGAGATGGCATGATTATGGATAATAACATGTTTATGATATAAGATATTTATGTTTAATAGCTAGATATTGCAAGTAAAAGCATCTTCTCTAACTTTGACATAATTACTTTATGATGAGTTAAGAAATCACTTACCATATGCCTTGCCATATGGATGCCTTACACCTTATAAGTGCTTGGTGATCCTAGAATTTTATGAATCTAAGGACCATTTGGCATATGACGGAGGCTTGATAGTGATGTTAGAAGAGATTTGATTTTACAAAGATTTGCTTGTAAGAGGTTAGTGATTATAATTATTATAGAATTACTGCCTTTAATGCATTTATTGCATTCATGCATCCTTAGTTTTAAGGAATATAATGTTATGACTATATGATGTGTGATGTGGTCTTGAATATAACTTGAATTCCTAAGTAGTTCGTTATCAATCATGATAGAATCATAATATTATGATGTCATCTCTATGTAAGTAACTTAGTTTAGGTTGTCAAAGATTACTCCTATTTTCTAAGGACAAAAAAAAAAGTAAATTTTTATAAGCAGCTCAAGTTGTCAATGATCATTCCCTTCATTTAAGATAAGAAAGTATAATAAAGTTAAGTGAATGGTAGCTAAAAGGTTAATGTTAGAAGTTTATTTCATGGTAGCACCATATTTATTTTTCATGATTACCATTATAAAATTAAGCTTGCAATTTTTATGTAATTGGGATTAAAGAAATGTAAAAATTAAGAATAAGTTGTAATCTTATTCTATTAGTATACTTTATATGGTTACATTTAAACATTGAATCAAGTATGTGTAAGTCTTGATAAGTTATGTAAGAATGTTTATGTTTTGGTTTCCATGAGTATGTTGAGGTTGGTGATTCCCCATATGAACCTTGATTAGCCTTAGATGGTATGCAAGTTAAAGGCATTAGGGTTACTCCTTCACATATAACCTAAGTGCCCATGTGTTAATTTGGTTGAATCACTTGATAAAAATATGATATGTTACACTTTCTCCTTATTATAGTATATGGAATTATGAGTGATTATAAAAAAAAAAGAAGTATATTAAGTAAGAGAAAAAGAGATGGCTCTCATTGTCTCTAATTTTGTTGTCATAATAAGTTGAAAGTGATAGTATAATGCTATTTTATGTATGATGGTTAAGGTTTATCCTTTTTATATTTTTTTAAGAGCTAAAGGTTACAAGATGATGATGATGATGTCCTAGGTGGGTGATATCTTCTCCATAATTTGTATTACTTGGTTCATTGATCGCTTAGGGTCGAGTACCATATTATTTATGAGTTACAATACTTGATGGATAAAGTTTGGGACTTTATAATTACTTCTTTGCATGCTTCTTCAAGTGTTTTAACGTTGAGTTAATGTTATTTTACCATGATTCAGAGAATTAGATGAGATTTTATGAGTTAAACTTGTTATGAGTCGTGGTAAACTTATAACTATACATTCCCTAGTGCTAGTCTATCTAATTTTGCATTACCGTCAATTTTGATTCATGATAATATTGGTCATTCTTAAGGACCTTTGTTGCCTATGTCACCCCCTTTTAATTTTGGTGTTAATGAGTCTTTTTCATATCATTGACCTCAATTCTCTCTCCTCTTATAGGCAAGAGTGAGTATGAGAGTCAAAAATTTATAAATTAGACCAAACAACTAAATTAGACCGGACCAAAATTAAAAATCACTAATTGAATAATAAAATATTTGAATCAAATAGTACCCAAATTTTTAATTGAATCGGAGATTTTATATTATCCGAACTAAGAACTAGATTAAATCGTATTATAACCATCCCAAACTAAAATTAATATATATATATATATATATATATATATATAATAAGTATCTTAATTTTTAGTTTTACTGATTAAAATTCAATAAGTATATACTATTAATAATTACTATTTATAAAAACTAATAGTAGAACTTATTAGTTACTAGTTGTAAATTAGTGGCAAACATAATAATACTTTTTAATTTAATAACTACTATGTAAGTCATTAGTTAATTTTTTTGGGTGAAATTGCTTCGAATGATTAAAGTGAGAAATTTAAAAATAAAAGTGTGTTACTATTATTAATTATTATTCGTAATAATTAATAACTAGACTAGTTATTTATTATTATTAGTCATAAATATTAATATTACTTTTAATTTAAAATTTAATATGTAAGTTAGTTATTTTTTCTTAAATTACTACTTATTTGTTTTAGTCTTTGAATGATTAATAGTGATAAATATTAAATTTATTTTATATAGTCCTTAATAAGATTAAAAATGAAAATTTTAATTTTAATAAAATGAAATAATTGAATATCCGAATTATTATTGTATCGGACTGAATCATCTCGAAAGAATTAAAAAATTATATTGAATTATTCTGAATTTATATAGAATTAAGCCAAACTGAAAATTTAGAAAAATACTGATTCTCTATTTTTAAAATTTCTGAAATTTTGATTTGATTTTGAAGAGTTATAACTTCCTTACTTAAATTAAATCGCCCTCACCTCTGCATATAGTTCCCTTAATTAAAACCAAATTGTGGGCCCCATATTAATGGCATCATGTATTGCTATATTAACAACCATGATCATAGCAATATAATACAAATTTATACAAATATAATTTTATTGTTTAAGAACACCAAGTCGATAACTCATTACCCTAAAATTTTAAGAATATAATTTTGAAAGTGTGATTTCTTCGTAATTTTCTTAAGCAACTACGAAAGACAATTTTATATCAATAAAAATCAAAGACGAATAATCCTACACAAGTCATTTATATCAATTTCAATTGACTATAGTAAAAATTGTCGCTATCATCTCATGAAAAAAGCATATTTGTATAATTTTTTATATACACATATGAAAGAAAAGGAATGGAAGTCCAATCTCCTCTGATATGAGCTTTGCTCTTTTAACTTCTGTTATAATTTTTTAGCATAACTAAACCTCAACGAGAAAATATATTTCTACTGCTATCTTTCTTAATTTTTTTTTTCTTGTTCAAATGATTAGTGTACCGTCCGCCAATTTTCTCTTCAATCAAAACTAAATCCTTCAAATGCAATCTTATAAGCGACCTCCTTACTGACTCAGTGGATCAAAATGAATATCTATCTATCAATGCTAATCTCCAAGATTAAGATCAAATAATTACAAAAAATGAACAAACTCTTTGAATCACTTAAACTAACACATGAGCTTTAAAAAATTATAGACTCTTAAGAGAACATCTTATAACTTTTAGCTGAAATAACGATTTGCCGCATTCCTCCGATTGGTGCAAAAACTGCTATCAAAACGCCAATGATGGCTGAAATCTACAATCCAACATATAGAAATGTCATTTAAGTGGGTGCATAAGTAGATGTGTGTGTGAGCATGTGCATGCATGTATTTATGCTTGTGCAAATACATATCTATGAGTTCTAATCAAAATTCTTGATTAAGCTTACCCATGATGCAATCCAGTGAACACTCCATCTCTTTGGTTTGTGGATGACAAGCCACATGATGCAAGGGAACTGTGATAAACAAGTTTTGAGTGTTACTTCCTACAACTAACTGGATACACTAATAGGAAAATTGCATGTCTATTTTGTTTTTTTGAAGAAATTTTTTTTTTTTCACTTAGGCCAAATGACATAAAAAAAATCCAAAATTTTTCTATTTTTAGCCATTGTATTTAATTCTTTTAAAATAGTTAGTAATACCTAAAATTGTTCAAATTTGTATTAATTATACTCATGGTTAAAATTGAGGTGAAATATCTCATTTCTTGAAAGAATTATTATTTTTACTAAAAAAATTATGATGCACAAAAACTCTGGGAAGGAGATGTTTCCGAAAACGTTTTATTCAAGAAAACTCAATGAAACTTGTCTGAAACATTTTGGGCATATTTTTGCAAACTTGAAAAACTAGGAAATGCATTTTCACTTTGGAAACACATTTTTTTCTATTATTAATTTTGGTTTAGAAACTTATAAAAAATCAATATTTATTTTTTAAAACATTTGATTGATTATTATCATCTCATTTATTTTTATAATTAATATCAGTTTATATAATTATTTTTAATATTATTTTTTATATGATCTCATAATTAGTTGCTTTAATATTTGTTATATGTAAAAAGTATTTATAAATATATCCCTATATTTTTTTATTATTTACACTATTTTTTTTTTTATATTTACACCTTTTTCACATTTCGTTTCCTATAATTTTTTAAAAAATACTATTTTTTGGTATCCATTTCTGCATTTTCCATTTCCGTGCTACTTAGTTAAAAAATATTATATCTTTATTGTCAAATTCATATCTAGCTCAAACTTGAAATAAAAGTGTAATATTAATATTTTAATTACTAATAAAATTTTAAAAATGGCTTATTTTATTTTTTATTTAAAATTTTAATTAATTTTAGATATCACAAGTATTTTTATGATATGGTAAGCATATAAGAGTAATTTCAACAAATAACATAAGTGTTTTGTCTTAATTTTGATCATGGATATAATAAACTTAAGTTTGACAAATTTGGAATGTAATTGACAATTTTAAGAGGCTTGAATATAATGGTAAAAATAAAAAAAATTAGATTTTTGTTTGCCATTAAGCCAAAAAATTACAATGATGATATTTTAAATCAATTTATTTCTATGTAGTATATTATGCGAAAATAAAAAAATGTATGGATTTATTACTTACAAAATATGATGTAGATGAGAAAACAAGACCCCCCAAAAATCCAAGCAGTCCTCCAAAAAAAGGAATGCACATGCCAATAAATCCTGTCAAAGCTATAATAATATTCACAAAATCAATTATGAGGTTAGAATATGGTATAAAGCCAAGGATTTCAGTGTATTCATAAAAAAAAAAAAAAAAAAAAAAGAAGAAGACAAGATTTTATTGCAACTTCATTTCATGAAAATAGTTAATATTATTTAATCATAATAACAACACATTTGAAGTACTCGAATAAAAATATTATTATAATAAAATTGAATTATTTACATTTTAATTTTAAACTTAACCAAACATATCCTTCATAGCAAAATCACGAGCAATGTTTTTAAAATTGGATAGATCAATTCACTAGCTGGTTTTCAGTTCAATCGATTTAATCAATCTAATTGATTTGGTTTAATTAGTTTAATAATAAATAATATTTATTAAAATAATTTTAAAAGATTAAAAAACATTAAAAATATATAATTTTTTTTACGAATACAAAATTTATTCACTTTGTATTTAGTTTCTGTATCTATTTTAATCAAATTTTGTATTATTTTCATTCACTTTTTGTTTATTCAAAAAAATTTTAATTAGTTAAACATGACATTGATAGTAACAGTAACTATATTATACCGTGTTTAGCTTATTATTTGAATAAAAAATTTAAACTTTATCTACAGAATTTGTTCATTTTTTGTATAAAATTTGAAGAAATTCTATAAATTTCGTATATATAAAATTTTTTCATTTTACATATAAAGTTTGTTTAAATTTTATATTCACTTGAATAAATTTTGTTTTTTATTTGTTCACAAAGCAAAAAAAAACTATAACATTCAAATTATTTGAAGAAAAAAAAGAAAAAATTTTAGTATCCAAGATACTCAAATATTTTTGTTCATTTTATGTACAAAATTTGAAGAAAAAAGAAAACAAATATTTGAACAAATTTTGTTTTTTATTTGAAGAAAAAAAGAAAAAAAAAACTGAAACACCCAATTCACCAAACATTTTGTTCATTCTCTATACAAAATTAAAAAAAGAAAAAATATTTGAACATATTTTTTTTATTTAAAGAAAAAGAAAAAAAAAGACTGTTACTAATTTGTTATTTCAATGCAAAAACAAAAAAATATTAATGTGAAAAAAAAAATTATTGTATTGAAGGCCAAACGTGGCTTTGGGTGCGACATTAATGTCGCGGCACCTACACTTTTCCAAAAAAAAAAAAAAAAATATCATGACGGTTGCATAATTCACTGGTTTGATGCAAGTGCCTGTTATACGAACCTACAAACACACTACGAGCAATGAGTCGCAGAGGTCGTCCAGGGGTGAAACCCTTATTTCGCACTAGATATGATTCGATCATGTCAAATACTGGCATGGCAAAAACCTGTAAGAAGAAACATCAGTATACATATATAGAGAGAAAGAGTTATATAACATGAAAATAGAAACGTGAAGAATCTGATAAATGGAAAATGTCTAGTGGAAAAATGATATTTTATAAAATGTAGGTGAGAAAATATAAGAGAAATATAGAGTTTTCAAAATGCAGAAATATGATCCAACTAAAATTTTCATGCTCAATTAAAGTTTTTATGCAACATAGAGAGAGAGAGGTACTTGATAGCTTCCAAGGACATGGAGAAACACCATAAGATTGGCAATCGCAATAAGCCAATCAGGCTTCTCTAGTGATACAAGAACATCATCTTCCACAATATCTCCAAAAGCCCAAAACCCGGAAATAGCAACAGACAAATAACATATGATAACAATAATATAAGCCAGTACGACACCTCTCCACATGGATTTTTTGGAAGGGTGTTGTGGAGTTGATGGGATTGTAGCTTGAATCTCTAGAGCCACACTATGTCCTGCATAAGCAAATGCTATAGTTCCAATGCCATTTAAAGCATCAAATGCAGTGCCAGCAGGTGTGTGAGATCGAACTCCATATCTTATTGAGTGGTGGTGACGACTAGCTTTAATGGTTGATGCCACAAAAGCTACCATTGAATAACTGCATCAATTAAAAACATTATTTGGTCAATATTTTATTGAATTTTTATCAAGGATTTCTTGACAATAATTTGTTTTATTTTAGTTGATGATGAGAAATGTAGGTAAATCCTTATTCTTAATCCCTCACCTAGTAGGGGTGACAGCAAGATTAGCAGGTTCAGAGATTTGAAAATCTTTTTTTTGTCTTGAATTTTTAGGAATTATTTTTAAAAACTGATATCATTTTATATTTTGAAAATAGTTTAATCCAATTACGTGTTATATTCAAGATCATATAATTCGAATATTCAGTTTTTTTGAGATAGTTGGATTTGGGGATGGATCAATTGAAATATTGGGTACTTTTTAACTCCTATTCTCCAATTCTCCACACTAATAAAAACTTAAATTTCTCACTCTTACTCTTTTAAGGATCAAAATTAAAAAAAAAAAAATTGAATTTCTTATATAACGATCTTGGTTCAATTGGGAATCCATTTAACTCTCAGTTTCATTCTTAATTAAGAATTACCATCCTATATTTTTTTTTTAAAAAAAAAAGGTTTTGTTTAATATTTTAATGTTCATTTATGAACTTTTAAGTTTTGAAATTGATTTGGTTTGATTATCTGACTCAATTCGAAAATCTCTCTATCCCCAATTGCAATGTCACTTACAATCTAAAGCTTTGGGCTAAGTGGTACTTGAAATGTTATCAGGACTTCTGTTACTAAATAGTCAAAATTTTGTACCATAACGGCTCTTATTATTTAAATTTGAGCATAAGGCAAAGTTGATCTTTACTTGAACGCTTTAGTTAACTATAGAAGACTTTACATCGTGAGGGAGTAAGAGTGGCAATCGGATCAAGTTGGATGAGTTCAAATTGAATTAATTTTAGATTAAATTATTTTTTTAATATATTTTTTGGTGAGTTCATTGCGATTAGATCGAGTCAGAGGTGCAGAAATAAAATAAAATCATTATTTAGATTGAATCACTTATAATTTTATTTTTAAATAAAATTTAAATATTTTAATATTTAAATTGAATCATTCATATTGACTCACAGATTGATTCAATTTGAGTTAACTCATCGGTCAGATTAAGGTTGAATTGGAGTTATATAAAAAAAAATTTGAGTCATTTTTTATTTCAAGACAAGTCAAATTTAAATAACTTTTTTCAATGGATTCAAATAGAATTTTCAAGTCAGATAAGAAATATCTATAGGGAGAGATATAACTCCAACTTTTAGGTTGAAAGGTTACTGAAAATCCTACATGTCTAATAACATATTTGTAATTAAAAAAATTCAAAAGTTCACTTTTAGATATTGAAAAAAATGTTTGAAATTGTTTTGAATATACTTTAAGAATGTGATATGTATAAATAAATACTATAATTTTTATAAAATTTAAATTGATCTAATAATTTAACTGCCCGTGATTTTAAATATTCTTCTCAATTCAAAACTTTAGTTTATCTTAGTTTTTAAGTGAAAGTGTTTCAACAAAGTGATTTCACTATTGATCATAGATAAGACGCTAAAAATTCTATTTTATTATAATATATTATTTCGTCACTTATTTTTAAAAATATATTATAAAACTTTTATATTTTGATATCATTAAACAAAATAGTTATTTCGATAGATTTTAATCAATTTTTCATTACTCAAAGAATGATAAAATAGTAAAATTCCTTGAGTTTTTCCACAATTCACTATTTTATTCTTCATTTTTTAAAAACATATTTACAACATTTATAGTTTGACACGTTAATTTTGAACTTTGTTTTATTAATTTTACCATTAAGTTTAAGTTAAATACAAAAAATGTTTTTACCCATGTCACATTTTCCTTTCTTTTCTTATATCTAAGTAAAAAAGTTGTATTTTTTTTTAAAGATAATATTATCATCATCACCATCACCCTCCTTTCTATTAGGGTGCTAAATGAGTTGGGCAGGTAGGTATGAATTTAATCGACCTTTGAGAACATCATTTTTTAGGTAGATCTAAATTAGATCATTTTAGGTTGTGGTAAGTTAGATCATCAGAATATGAGCAAAAAAGAATTTGGATCATTTTAGATTTCAAGTCAGGTCAAGTCACCCTTAATTTTTTTTAAAAATATAAAATATTTTAACTTTAAAGTTATTAAATATTTTAATTTTAAAACTATTAAATATTTTTAATAATTTAAATGGGATCATTTAATTCGACTTACAACTACAGTCAATTCTAGTTGACCTGTGGATTAGGTTAATGTAGGATTGAGTTTGACTCAAAAACTTTTAAATCATTTCAGATTTTCTTATAGATCAAGTCAAATTCCTTTTTCTAAAAGGTTCGAGTTAAATTTTTAAGTTAAGTTAGAAACTACTATCTCTACACTCTATTTTTAAGTTAACTATTTTAAGGAAATTTCTAATACTTTCCATCTATTCTTTTCTCTTATTATTATTATCTACATTAATAATAATTATTGATTATGATTGACATAGCAATAAGGATAAAATTTTAAAAACTAATTATATTTATTTTGATATTTATGATATTAAATTAATTATATTGAATTTTTTATTTTTAATTAAAAAAGGTTAAAATATGATGAAATGACTATCTAATTTAATAAATCAACATACAAGAATTTTATAATATATTTTGAAAAATGAAAGATGAAGTAGTGCATTATAATAAAACTTAAGATGATTTTAATATTTTAGATTTTTGTACTAATGGAAAAATGGATAAAATTTAATAAAATGACTATTTATTTGAACAAAGTCAAAATACAAAAATTTTATGATATACGTTAAAAAATATAAAACAAAATAATATATTTTAACAGATTTTAAAGTTTTTAGTATTCTAATCATTAACCATTTATGAATTAAGATTTTATCATCTTCCACTTTACTGTTATGTAGAGGGTGCGAATTTTTACCTGATCCTCTATGGATAAACTTGAATGATTTAATTTAAATTATTAAAATTATTTAAAATTTAAATATATTTTTATTTTTAATTCTATATAAATTTAATTTAATTACTAATTTTTATTAAGTATGATTATTTGCTTAAAAATAAATTATATTCAATTTACTAAGCATTGAAATAAATAAAAAATTTCAATCAAGTTATATCTATATAAAATCTACTTGAATAAAAATAATTATTTTTAATAAATTATGATGAGATATTACATAAATAATAAAGAATCTAAATGAACTCTTTAAAAATATATTTTTTAAAAATATATAATAAATAATCCAATTTGACCCAGGGGTCAACCTAAATATCTTGATTTAAATTATTAAAAATATTCAAAATTTATTTAAAATTAAAAATATTTTGTATTTTTAATTAAAATAAAATAAAATTTTAATTAAATTCTATTTATATAAAATCTATATGATAAAAAGTAAATGTTCTTAAAAATTATTTTTTCTCAATAAATTATGAAAAATATCACATAAATAATAAAAAAAATCTATATAGATATTTTAAAAAGTAAATAGTAAATGTTAGACCTAAAATATTATTTTTAAGTGTAAATTTGAAACTTGATTTGAAATTCTTTCTATATACAAATCTGATGAATGATTCAAATTCGCTCAAAATCTGAATGACTCAACTTAATACAAAAATGACCCGACTCTAAGGCTTCTCTTTTGTTAGTCTATGGCGAAAATATAATTTTTTCTTATTATTCAAAATGCAAATATTTCCTTTATCTTTCTTTTCCATTCTCTTTTCATATATTTTTTAAAGTTATCCTTTCCTTCTTGTTGTTTTTCTGTTAAAAGAATTGTAAATTGTATAAATTATTTCCCAATTTCATGAAAAACAAAAAGATTTTGGAAACAAACACATGTTTCTACAAGGGTCAATTATAAAATGGATAAGAAAACATATACTAATTAATAATTATAAACTTTAATATTTGATAAAATGTAATATATAATACAATACTGAATTGGCGTACGCAAATTTACTTGTTCGTGAATTGCCATTAACATGTAATTGTTATTATATTTAATATTCTATACAATTTTATGTCATGAAATTAAATATATAGAACCTGAAATTTGTATATTTATGTAAGTTATGATCAAGTAACTTTGTTCCCTAAAAAAAAAACCTCTTTCACTGGCTACATATATAATGGCAATTTCAAATATGATCGAAAGATAATCCAACTCATTGGTTAATTCAAAATGGCTTGATTTTGATTTGACTCATAAATCGATTTGTTTGATTCAATCTTCTAAAATTAAAATAATATTTTTTATTATGAAAAAGGCAAAATTATGAGTAATCCGATCTCGACTGAAATAATTTCAAAATTCTTTATATATCTACTTTAATGATCCAACCCGTTGTATCTGAGAAATGTGATCAAAATCAACTTAGCTTGAAAATGACTAAATCTAAAGTGACCCAACCCAATTTATTTGTAACCTCTAGCTACATATATGTGAGTGTGATCATAATAAGAATGTAGCTTATTTATTTTTTAAATTTGTATTTATTGCATATATAATTTTGTAAAAAAGAAATAGAGAAATATAAAGACATTACCAGAAAGACATCACGGCTGCAAGTAGCGATATCCCTTTAAGTGAATTGAAATTGGGAATTTGAGAGAGCACAAGTTGCACAATTGTAAAGAAGAGGATAAAATATGTTTGTCTTATATGATCAAAGCTTGGAAAGCGTACGTCGACAGATTTTTTCAATGACTTCCCTCCTGTCACTGTGTATACTATGCAAGTAGCCACTTGAACCATAGTTTGTTGGGGCATGATTAGCCAATACCCAAGTTTTGGTCCAAAAGCATGCTGTCCAAGTTCTGGGTATCGATCGAATCGCTTTCCAGGCACAACTTCATGCAATTCAACAAGTTGCCACATGGAATAGAAAGTGATTAACCAAGAAAGAACTAGTGCAGAGAGTCCAGGGATCCTGAAATTTTTTCAAGGACAAAGTTTATGATCAAAATTAACCATGAAAGAAAAAAAATATAATTAAACCACTCAACTTAAAAGTTTAAGCTTGTAAGTTGGTAGATTGTAGTAACATATACCAGCCAAGTTGAGACAATGCAAATGGTAAGCCTAGTACCCCAGCACCCACCATGGCTGTTACATTATGGAAAGTTGAGTACCACCACTTGGCTTCCCTAGATGCAGTTACAGGCAACCAGCGATTTAAGTTTGATCCTTCCATTTCAGTTGTTGTACTATCAGTCGGTGCATTCTCAATGTTATCCATTATAATTTCAATGGTTCCACTAGTTCCATCCTCATTGTTTTCCTGATTATAAATATTGCGTACAAATCATATATCACGTCATGGATAAACATTAAGCGTAGAAGAAATTTTTTTATTGAAAAATCTTAAAAAGAATGGGAGATGTCTCCTAACTTCTCAAACTACGAGTGAAGACTCAACAATACTAAATTACTAATGAAATATGAAAATAATATTTTATGTGATATAACATGTTTAAAATAATGTGAAACAAGAGAACGAACAAATACCATAGGAGTCTCCCGGTTGCACATTTTTGAATGCTTGTAGTGTTATTTAGCAAGTTGATTCTGCTATGAATTATACTTGAGACTCGTTAGAAGGTAGTTAAAGAGAAGAGGAAAACTAAAGGTGGACTTTGCATATAAATTAATTATTTATAGATCCTAAATTAATGTATTTTGAATTAGTCATGGAATCTTAGCCACAGTAATAAAAACTAGCCTAAGTAAATAGTACATGCGTGTTTTGAGAGGATTAAGTGACTCTGGATAATTAGGCTTATCCTTTAAAAAAGCCAATTTCAGCAGTGAGAGTTGTTATAGGAGCGGCAATGATTTAGGTAAGTTTTGAAAAGAAGATAAACTTATGTGTTTATGTGTGTCGTGCAAATATAATCAAAACCATAATTCTTGAATTAATCAAATTTAAGATAAATACAAATATAGCTATATTTAGAAAATGGGTCCATGTGGCTTGCGATGAAAATGGATCTAAAGGTGGGTTTCAAGTGCTTGCATGAGGATCTAGGTGTTACTTAATATTTTGGATGTCATAAAAGTTGGCCTATTCAGTGTGGATTATCATATATTAGTAGATTGGTTAGAAAGCTATTTTATCTCTTTCGATTTGAGAGTTCATCATTATATACTTCTGTATAGGAGCTTGGGAGATTATGTATCATGATGTGAAGTGACCTTCCTACGAACTATTGCTAGTTAGTTTAATATTAATTTTTTTTGGGCGGTTGTCCTATATTGCAGAGCTGACCCCAAAAAAAGTTGGGTATTATGATATCAAAACCAGGAAACAAGTATTTTTCTCTCTTGGGTATTTTGATAATAGATTTGGCGTAGTGGTGCAAGCATGGAAAAATGCAACTTTCTTACAATGGATTTATCATAGTGCGTATTTGGGTTTGTCTCAAATTACTGTTTGATTTGAGATTTCTAATTTGTTGACTTAATAAATATAAATTTTCTATATAAATAAGATTCACTTTTAAAAATTTGTAGGCTTTTGCATTATAACTTTTGAAAATTTTCATATTATGGAGATAGTTTATTGCTACCTCTAAAAAGTCCTAGAGGAGAGAGGGTGAATAAAGTTTTGAACTTAGATTGGAAGAGAGATTGAGGGTTATACAATCTATCATGAAACACTTGTATAATTATTAAAGAATTTAACCCTTACTTATGATCATAAAAGTTACAATTGGAACTTCAAGATTCAATATTTTCCTCCTTTTTGATAATGACAAATAAGTAATTTATTGAGAAAAGGTTGAGTGTCTATAAAATAACACTCTTCCTTAAGTTTTGCATTGACATTTAATCTAAGTTTATTATACTTGAGTTACTTCCCTTTAGGTTATGATATCCATTTTAACCATATTGAACCCAATATTAGTTCAAGGGAATTAATCAATAAAATAATAAAAAATTAAGGAGCAATAATAAACCAACAAATCTCTCCCCATTTTCTCATCAACAACAAGGATAGAAAATATACAAGAGAGATAACATATTAAGGAAATAAGACATTCATCTAATTAAAAAATTGAGTACTAAAAAACAACTTAAAACAATATAGCTAAACATCTATTTATGACCAAAAAAAAAATAAATAGAAAGCATAAATTAAAAAAACTAATAGAGTGGTTTGAAAGTAGAGGTTTGGTTTGCATTAGAAGAAGTTATTCCATATGAATTTAGACTATCAAAGCTATGGAGAAGTTAGTTTTCAATATCCTTTTTGATATCTTTGTATATAGGGTCTTCTATAATTTGAGGTGTGAATGCCTTACTGCCTTCGTCCTCTTCATATTCCTTATCTTTACCCTTACTTCTTTGAACTACTTTATAAGGATTAAGGGTATTCTCTTTTTTTTATTCTTTTATTGGGATATTCAAATTCTCAATTATCCAATCTAATGTGTGTTCAATAGAATGCAGAGTCCTAGTAATCTCTTCTAGTTTTCTTTCTATTGCACCTTATTTAGCATTAGTGATGTTAAGATTATGGTTGAAAAACCTCAATTGTTGGATTGTTTGGGCTTTAAAATTGACAAAAGTGGAAGGAGGAGTAGGAGGAGGAGCAAAGGATGATGTTTGCTTTATTTATGGAGTTAGAGATAGAGTTGGGGTAGTTTCACCGATCTTTTGTATAGCTTCCACTTCTATTCTTGCTACTTCATTTATATCTTCCTCCAAATTATTATCTTTTTTTCCTTTATTATTTATCTTTCACCTAATATAACTTTGTATAGCTTTCTTAAAGATTCCCATTTTAATGAGCATTTTTTCATTTATGGATTCATTTTAAGGTACTAAAATTATAAGTGGAGACAAATTCTTCTTCACCATTTTATTATCGATCATGCACCATGAAAGGAAGAGGTCTTGAATGATACAATTGCTATTGGATTCTCCTACAACATTAATATTTCACATAATGTATTTATATGTAATCCGTAAGCTAAGGTCCTTGATTTTGGAGGCTTTCAAGTTGGATAAGTTATGGGGGATTTTCTTGTTTATGATCAACATTTGAAACTTCTTTTGGTTAATTTTGAACTTAGTTATTTGCTTTCTGAGTTTGTATTATACAACAACAAAACATTACGCTTACTCTATAGTGTACTCCTTACCATTTAGTTGAAAGAATATAGTTTCAACTTGATGACTCTTTTTGTAGTCATCTCACCATTTTTAAGGATTCTAGGAATCCCACTTTTAGGTGAAGATGAACCTCCTCCTTACTCAGTGGAGGAACTCCATTCCTATCTCCTTCATTAAGTCCATTATTTTTTCATAAAGTTTGTACTTCATAAGAAACTTTCCATGATAAATCCTACTCTTAACAATTATTTTGGCTAGATTTAGTTGCTCCTAATGTCAAGACCTTAGCATGTAAGGGTGTGTATAAGGTAGGTGATGCTCTTAGGGTTCATGAGCTTACTAGGATTACTATTAATGTTTTTATAAAGTTTGTTGTTCTGTCCGGTTTTGTTCAATAATAGGCTCTTTCTATTTAGTTTGTGGTACCTTTCCTATACTCTATTTTTGAAATGTTTATGAAAAAGTTGATTATTCAACTATGCTTTTTTCCTTTTCCTTTCTTTTTAGCTTAACTTCTTCTTTTTAAGACATCTTCATTTAAGCTACTCTAGGAAATAACACTAGCAATATCAAGAAAAGGATTTTTCTTTGTTATTCACTTTATTGTCTTACTATTGAAGGCTTTTTAGAACTTTAGAAATTCCATAAATGTAGGAAATTTCAATGATCATTAAAATAAAATTTTAAATGCCTATTGGCATATTCCACAAGCTTTGGCATTTCATGAAAATCTAAAGAGTCCTAATGCAATTCCATAACCTTAAGGCAAAATCCAAGACCATTGATTGACTTTGCAACTTAAAACCTTCTTAAAATCTCTCAAAACAAACTTTCATCATTTCAAATCATGGATGGCTAACCAATTAAACCCAATGGACATTCATTCCATAAATTTAATCACTTTAGTTAGATAATTTAGCTTGGACAATTTTATCACCCATTCTTTAAGGTATTAAATGTAAAACCTTAAGCAATTTGGACCATAGTTTTAAAAAGTTTCCTTTATAAATCTATTTTCATGAATGCAACAAACAATGTATAATGATTATCAAAATGGCATATAATAATGTCAAGGTTTAGAGAATATCGTATGTACATGCTTATCAAAATGTCATATAACAATGTCAAAATTTAAAATATATTGCATTGAGCTTTTACGAGGCATTTTCATCAATCATTCTGAGCTATCTTTTGATATGTTACATTTTTTCATAACATAGAGGCTTAGTGAAAATATCTGCTAATTGATTATTAGTATCTACAAATTTCAATACAACATCTCCATCTTTTATATGATCCCTAATTAAATGATGTTAAATATCTATATGCTTAATCCCATAATGCTACATAGGGTTCTTCATTAAGTTGATAAAATTAGTGTTATCACACTTAATTGGTACATGGTTTATAAATATATTATAATATTAGAGTTGTTACTTCATCCAAAGGATTTTAGCATAATAGTGGCTACATACTCTGTTTTGGTCATAAAGAAAGCAATCAAATTTTACTTCTGACTACTTTAGGAGATTAAGGAATGACCTATCATATGACAACTACTAGAGGTACTTTTCTTATCAAGAATGTTATCGATCAATTCACATCAAAGTATACCATTAAGTTAAAAGAAGAACTCTTAGGATACCATATACCTAAATTACTTATGCCATATGAGTATTTAAATATGTGTTTGACCACATGCAAGTGAGATTCCTTAAGATTAGTTTACTGTCTAACACACAAATAAACACTAAATACAATATCGGGTCTAAAGGTAAGATGCAAAAGGCTCATAATCATTCATCTATAAAGCTTTTGATCTACTACTTTACCATTCATGTCTAATTTGGTATTTGTGTTATTTAAAGTCTTACAAGGCTTACTTGATTCCAAACCAAATCTCTTTAATAGCTCTTTATTGTACTTTGCTAGATTAATCAAGGTTTCATCTTTTTCTTACTTGATTTAAAATCTAAGAAATAATTTAAGCTATTATATTATGCTTATCTCATATTCACTCTTTATTACATTTTAAAACTCTTTATATAATCAAAGATAGTAGCACCAACATAATATCATAAATATAGATTTGAAAAATTAAGATATCCTTTATATGCCTTTTGGTGAATAATATGGTGTCAACCAAACCTTCTGTAAAACCATTTTCTAATAAAAAAAAATGCTTAATTTATCATCCTAAACTTTAGGTGCTTGCTTCAACCTGTAAAGACCATTGGTAAGTTTGAAAAGATTACTTGAATTCATTATCTTCAAAACCAACCTCCTCAATGTAACCATTTAAGAAAACACTTTTCTACATCTATTTGAAAAAAATTGAAATGAGATTTATATGCAAGTAAGATCTAAATAAACTCTAACCTTACAATTAAGGCAAAACGTTTTATCGATAATTTATGTCTTCCTTTAGTTATAACATTTTATTACTAACATAACCTTGTTTCTAGCTATGGCTCCAAACTTATTAAGCTAGTTCCTAAAGATGTGTTTATGCTAATGATACAATTGTCTTTAAATCTAGGAACTAAGGTCTACACCTTATTCTTTTCAAATTAATTAAACTCTTTTTGTATAGCAAGAACCTAATTATTATCACTAATAGCTCCATCTATAGTCATTGACTTAATGAGAGAAATAAAGGCAAGATTATGATAAGCATTTCTAAAAAAAGATCTTATTTTTATTTATTTTATTATATCACCAATGATGAGGGTCTTTTGGATGGTTTTTACATTTGCAGATAATTAAGAAGAAGCTTCATCTTTATTTTTATCATCCTTTTGCATGTCATCCTTCTCAATATTTTCATCATCCTTTTGCTTGTCATCCTTCTCAATGTTCTTTTTTTTCTATTGTTAATTTCATAAAAAATGGCAATAAGATCATTAATATCTTCTTCTTTTCTTAAGGATGTGGAATTAGATTAATCACAACAACATGTATTGACTCCTTTAGAATAAGAATTCTCTTATTAAATACTCTATAACCTTTGTTTGGAGGTACAATAACCTAAAAAGATTCCTTCATTGAATTTGTAGTCAAATTTATCTAAGTGATCTTTCTTGTTTCAATATGAAACACTTGTAACTAAATACTCTAATGTATGCAATCTTAGATTTCTTTTGGCTCCGTAGCTTTAATATAATTCTCATTAGAACTCTATTTAAAATGCAGAAACCAAAAATATTTTAGAAGATCATATTTATTTACCATAGTTCTTATCATTTCTTACAAAGTTTTACTTTTCCTCTCAATAATATTATTTTGTTGAGGAGTGCAAGGAGTATAGAAATTGTGTGAAATATCATTTTCATTGCAAAACTTTTAAAATCTCTCATTTTCAAATTCTCTGCCATGATCACTCCTAGTCATAACAATTTTCAAATCCTATTCATTTTGAATTCTTTTTGTAAAATTTTTGAAAAAATCAAACAAGAATCCTTATGAAGGAGGAATAAAATCCAATTATACCTTGAAAAATCATCAATAATAACAAATAAATAAATTATATTTTATCAACATTAATTTATTTTTAGCGCTTCTACTAGCATTGATAAGTGGTATTAGAGCTCAAAGCTTGAAAGGGCTAGTTGGGATGAGTTTTGTTCAAGGTGGAGAATGTTGAGCATAAAAAATATTGAATTTTGATATTCCATTAAAGATGATGATTGTGGATATTTAAAAAGCAATTGCGGAAGACAATTTTTTATTTGATGGAATTTGAGCTAAAGTGAAGATTTATTGTGGTTTGTCTTAAATTCCTATTTGGTTTAGAATTTCTAGTTTATAAACACTTCTCATTTAGTTTTTGACTTGGTAAATAAGTATAACTTTTTCTTATAAATAGGATCCAAGTATAGAGATTTAAGATTTATTGGCTTTTTTTAATGGCTTTTAGAAATTTCTCTTATTATAAAGAGATTTTATGCTAGAGAGATTTATGTGTTTTGGGTTATATGTTACAACTGCTATCTTTTACTCTTCTCTTAGTATCCATTTAGTTGGTGAGTATTTTGGTGTATGATTTTATACTCTTATTTATATTAGTTTGAAAGTTATCCATTATACCTATCTCCATTATAATAAATTATTAATTATCTTGAGCCCCATGGATGTAGCCTATAAAAGTAAACCACACAAATTATTATGTTCTTAATATATACTCGTTTATGAATTAATTTTGGTACATTGAAGGTGGAGTGAAATTCACAAACTTTGGTATAATTAAAGATTAAGTAAATTCAAGTCAAGGTGGAGATTTGTTCAATTATACCTTAGATTTTTTGTTGGATTTATTTCTATTATTAAGGCCTAAAGCACTATCAATCAGCCCTAGGTTTAAAAGAAATTGGTCTATTAAAGCTAATTCACGTGTAGCTTCCAAAAGTATGCTTTATTTGGATTCAAGGCCAATAGTCCATTTTCTTTCTTCATTTGTTTTGTATTTGTTCTCACTGATTTATTTATAAAATGACAAGACTATATACATGAATATATGCTTTATTTTAAGTAAATAGATTTCAATTAATTTTAAGGCACAACTTCTTTTAATTTGCGGCAAGCTTTTGTTTCAATTTTTTTAAAGCTGGTCACATTTGATAATTTTGTGAGAAGTGAGAAAATTAGGTGTTTTTAGATTTAAGGATTTGAGTAATTTTCTCTATTATATTTTGTATTCCTCAATTCATCAATAGATTTAGCTTCTCTTTTGCTCATTGATGTAGGCTTATGTGAAGTCGCATAATTTTCTGTATTATTTATTTTTATTTATTGGTATATTTATTAGATCCAAATAATTTTAGTTCGTACTCATAGTGTATGTGCAAAAATTAACCTGATATCACCTTATGATAAAAATTAAGAAAAAGATAAATCCTAACTGGGAAGTGGGAAAGGAAAATGATGGAGGAAGGGTTGGCAAATAACAAAATATTATAAGCGAGTATATGCATGTAATTTCTATATTTTCAAAGATTAATAAGTAATATTTTACAAAATCTTTATTTAGTATGTATAAGGATAGATTAAATTGTGTACCATTATTTAACAATTATAACTTTTTTTGTATGATACCCCTTTTACTCCATTAGAATTACAATATTAATCATTGTATATTTAAACATACATTTATTAACATTGATCATAAAAAAATCTCTATATTATTTAATTATTAACGAAGAAAATCTAAAGTAATTAATTTTTTGTTATAAAATATGATTTCCTTTAGTTATCGTGTTAATTAGTTAGTTGAGTTTAAATACAACATACTTTGAAAATCAACCTTAATAAGGATTTTATTTAATTGGTGATATTTTATTTCATGATATAACTTTACAAATTGTGCTTGGCATTAGTGAAATAATAGGCTTATGACCACCATAATTAATAGCGAGCCTAAAACCAATAAATTGGTTGTACATCTGTACATATATAGTCATAAGTCATCCTTAAAGACTTAAATGAACCTCAATAATTGTTTTTAAAGATTAACTCACCCATCATCAACATAAGCATAAACATGGATATAGGGATTAAAAAAAAAAAAAAAAGAAAGAAGAACATTGAAGAGGCATATATCTCTTATATCATACAACCACAAATAAAGGATTTACAATGAGCTTACAACCTTAAGGACCATAAAGATTATAATCATAGTAGTAAATGCAAAATACAACAAAGTATGACTATTAAGACTTAAGTTGGTTTTGAGCTTTTAAGGATGATCTAGGAGGGTTTTAAATCCTCCTAAAGTTTTAAGGGTGTGTTTTGAATCCTCTTAAAGTTTTAAGGGTCTAAGTTATGCAACCATGATATAACTTATAGATTACAAACTGTCTGTGCCTATAAATATGGATTTTCACACTTATGGATATAAGTTCCTATAAACGTGTTTTTATGAAGCTAAATTTCATTTTAAAATAAAACCTAAATGCCTCAAAACATGTTTGTGGCTAGAGGCTTCTATGACCATATGTTTGGTTTATATTGCCTTTTTTAGGCATGATGTTCTTCAAGAATCCATGCCCATGGGCATTTGAATATAAAATAAATTTACTTAGTTTCAACTTTTAAATTTATGTAATTTTTTCATTCTCTAAAACCAATTTCTCTTAAAATTTGCTCTTTCAAACCCTTCACTCGAGATAGCTTGAGTAAGTTTGGTTTGGGCTTAGAATACCTAACATTTCCACAAAAATTACTTGCATTAAAGCTTGATTATTGATCTTGAGCTTGGTTCTTTGCTCCTTCAAGATTTATATCTTCTCATATGCCCTCAACTAAAAAAGTTTGAGTTAATTAACCTAATCCTAACATGTTTAGGCTAAATTTTAGCCTAGAAAAACTTACATGCATATAGGTTTGAGTTTATATAGGGGTGAATTCTTAAAAGGGCATAATTTTAGAGCTTTGGCCAATTGATTATTATTGACTCCTAATTCATGTTTCTTTTATTCCAAAAATCTATGACAATTAAGTTGTTATGTCAAATGGTGTTGAAATTTCTAAAAGCTTAACTCTAGTTTTAGGTGTAAGGAAATATAACTATGATTGCTTTATAATTTCATGGCTACACTCAAATGAGTAAAATTTTACTTGTGACTCTTATCTTTTTATCGATCATCAAGGGGATTGAAAGGACACAAGGCCACATATTGGTGCAATCCTAAAAAATAGTGCCCGTAAGGATCATTAGGGCATTTCAAAGATGGGCTTCTCATTTATAGAGCCCAAGGCATTTGAAGAGGTCATTAGGGACCTTATAAGTGTAATACATTGGTAGTTTCTCAAAACTTGTATAGAAGTTGAGATAAAATTTTAGGCCAAAATGGATTTTGATTGAAATAGGTCTTTAGAAGAGCCAACTCATCTTCACCTACCAAAAATCTAGTTCAAGAGTTAAGTATGATTTAAGGAAGATGCGTGGTACCCCCAAGTTGCTCGAATTTAGGGATTTAAATTTTGGATATATCTTTAATTCACTTTTATAAGTTTTGTCCTAATAAATTAATTAATCCATTTTAGGTAGCCTTAACCATACATCTAGTACATTGTTCAAATAAATAAACACATATAATCATAAGAGGTAGGGGGGCATATGAACTATTTGGGGGATGCATGCATAAATCATCTCAAGTGATGATGAAATTCTATCTAGATGCAATTTGTGTGATTATAATCATATGTAATCAACCCGCAATTTGTGTGATTATAATCATATGTAATCAACCCTCTTCAAAGAATTGTCAAGATAATGTTGATTGTAATAAGCTTTCTTCATAAGATTGTCAAGATGATAATGATATTTTTATCAATAGACTACGGATTTTGTGTCCTAATTCCAACTCCACTACATAGTCACATTCATTTGGTTGCTCGCAAGTACAATAATTACTTAATGATATCCATGTATTAATTGAGCTCTATTGAGGGTGTTCTACATAATGCAGTTAGGACACTTGAGATTGCACTTAGCTTTTTCCCTATAAATATACTTGGAGTGGGAATCAATATAAAATTTGATCACAAAAACAATGACTCAAGAATCAACCATAACAAGTCCTTTTTCTATTAATCATCAATTAATGGAGTTTTGATAATTATTAATGGTCTTATTAATGGATTCTATCTAAATAAATTTATCCATTTCAAATATAATACTTTCATGCTCTTGTTTTTTTTAAAATCTTAAAGTAAAATAAAATTCCTAAAATTGTTTCGAAATACTACAAAAAAATGTAAAAGCTTACGGTGAAAAGCTTGATTTGATGAGAACGTCAATGTGATGGTGCGTGTGCGTGGGTTTCTCCCGGTGCACCCATGTGAAAGATAAGTCTAAATTTGCTAACGTAAGCCGATATTTTCAATTAAATAATTCGCCCAATTAAGCCGATAAGTCTAAATGGCATATTCTCAGTAGTCACTCACCACCATCATTTTCATTGTCTTTGTCTCGCATTTTTCAACTTGTCGACTTCCTGTTTAATTTTTAACCTTTCTTTGATATTGATAAATAATTAATAATAATTTTTTTAACAAATATACATTATATAAAAATATCTAATCATAATTCACAGTTTTTATTTGATAGAATATTTTTATAAAATATTAAATTAATATATTTATTATAAAATGTATAATTAAATAAATAATATTATTTTCAAAATAATATATATTATCTGTAATTATTTTTAAAATTTATTAATAAATTTTTGTTTTTATTTATAATTATTTATATTTAAATAATTTAAATATAATTTAATTATTATTTTAATTATGTTTTTTATAAAAAATAATTTAATATAACAATTTTGATTATTTATATATTAAATAATTAAATTAATAAATATAATTTATCTCAAATAAAATTTTAAATTAAAAATAATATATATTAATTGATTAAAAATTATATATATATATTCGTTGCCCATTTTCTCGTCCTTTGCTAGTCATCGGTTCTAACGTATGACTGTAGAAGTGGAAGTCTTTCATTTTCGATTCCCAAATTCCAAAAAATAGAAAGAAAATAGAAATTCTCTAGCTCAGTCACTCAAAATCATTTTCCCGGAAAATCTAATCTAATCTGCTTACTCTGTTGGTGTTTGTGGTGGAAGCATGGATCCGTGGGCAATACATGTGAGGAATTCGAGTCATACCCCCTTTTGGGTCAGGAATTATTCGATGATTCCCGAGAAACCGAATTCCTGGAATTTCGGAAAAGTTGGGGGACTTGAGATCAGGGTTTTGAGGCGGAAGCAGTTCTCGTCTTCATCATCACCTTCTTCTTCTTCTTCCGCATATGGGTGTACACATAGAGCCATGGCAAAGAAGAATAATAATAACGGTAACTCCTCCTCCTTTTTGGTTTGGGCTTTTCTCTATATACTTGAAATGATGGCGTATTTGGTGATTGTAATTTGATTTTGTGCGTTTTGTGGAGGAAATTGAATATTGAGTCCGTAATATTATTGTTGAGGTCAGAATCAGAATGGATGAACTTGTTAGACCAGCTGAGAAATTAGGGTAGGAAATAGACGGTGCTTTTGAAATGTAATAGTGGTCGGAACGTCTATTTCTTACAGTAGAAATGATTCGTTGGAACAATTTGCTGTTTTTAATTAAGGAATGTAGTTGGGTGGTTGATTTTCTTCAGAGGACTTTTAGCATGATAGTGCTGCTTTGGGATGTAATAAATAATGCAGCTTTATTGATTTTCTTATCATTGTGTCTAAGTTAAATGCTAAATTTTTACTTAGATGATCTGCTCAACATTTTTGAGGAACAATAGGTTTATAAAGACATTCCAGAAATTTGTACTTTTCTTGTTTTTCAGCAACATGGAAGAATGAATTATATTAAATCCTTAATGATATCCAGTTTTAATTTTCTCTTTTTCTTTTTTTTTTTGGTCTGTATAAATGATTAATTGAAAATTTCCGTCCAAAGAGCTACTTGGTTGAGGGGTATAATCCCAATACATTAAATGTATACAAAAACTTGTCGCCTGTAAAGGATTTAGATACGGTTGATAGCTTCAACCTTGGATGGCCTGCATAGCCATCCTTTTTTAATTGCTTCGTGTGGATTGATGTTGAGAAATCATATGAGTATTCCTTCCTTATTTTCAATTTATGCATGCATGTGTCTGAACATAGCAACATCACTCCTATTAAATTTGTGCTTATTTGTACCTAGCATGTTTGACTTGATTTCATTTTGACCAGCACTTTTTTTTTTTTTTTTTTTGGGGGGGGGAGGGGGGGAGAGGGAGGTGGTGGATGACAACGTGATAACTTAGCTATTCAGAATTATTGAAGTATTATTTGAAATTTTGAAAACTTAATTCTTCGCTAACTTAGACCTTATAATAAGATCGAAACCTGTAAATACTCAGTTTAAGATCCAATGATCAAAGCTGACTCATGAAGCTGTGA
The DNA here is from genome assembly GCA_949677035.1 of Omphalea diandra. Taxonomy (NCBI): domain Eukaryota; kingdom Viridiplantae; phylum Streptophyta; class Magnoliopsida; order Malpighiales; family Euphorbiaceae; genus Omphalea; species Omphalea diandra. The sequence continues at coordinate 8,830 of CATIWR010058716.1, read as the reverse complement.
ATTACCAAATCTTTTATTGTCTTAAATGAAATCTAAACAAAATAAAACCAACTTATTTTCAACCTAACTACAATAAGAATGAGGACTTTATCCTACTGTTCGACTCATTATGTTCTATGTGGGTATAATTCAAAGAGTAAAATTTTTGGAGCAACATTCCCATGTTCACTGCTTAACATGTTTGTCAAGGTTCGCCACTAAATGAAAATGTTTGTCGTCAAAGCATCTAGGCATCATGAAGGCAATCTCCACATCTACAATGGTACAAACCTTTTTCATACTTTAGGCTAAATAGAAATGTTGATTTGCTACTAGCCAACCAAATAGAAAAGTTGTCTATGTGCCCAAATCATCTATTGCAAAGTCAATGGCGTCTCTTTTACCATTCCAGTCTTGTGAAGTCAGTTTATTCTAAGAATAGGAGACTATTTGCAGGTATGGGTAATCATCCAAATTCTTTTATGGCATTTTTCTCGCTCTCTATTTCATGTTTTGCATGTCTTTCCTTTACAAACCTCAGTCTTTTATACATTAGTTATACTAATGTTAAATTAAGTAGCCTGTTTAGCTAAAAAGTCAATCATTGTTTTACCGGTGCTTGTTTTGCACTTTTCCATTGCTCTCAGTGCTATGATTAACTCATTGCATTCACATCACATGAGGGGCAGCTGGACTCTTCAAACTTTCCCCTTCAATCAAGAAGAATCGTTTGTGTTACAATTGGATTATCCAACTTTCTTCTGCTTGGTTGTACTTAGGTGCTTGTAAGTGAATGTACCACATATATGTCCTTACACCTTCAATGGAGTTATTTGAGGTGCAAGGCACTGGGCTGAAATGCCAAAGAAGAACCTCAAATTTGTTGGCATAATTTCAGAAATGGTTTAAAACTTTCTATGAGAACCTCAATAAAGCTTGAGGAAATAATGTATAGTTCTTAAAACGCTAATTGAATGATGACACACAGGATCTGTGGCCTGCCAAAATCACTGCTTAACAAGAGTATTTCTTTGATGATGTATTCAGGGACTGGTGATCGCTCTATTCCAGAAGGAGATGGTTCTAAAGGAAGTAGCTCTCCTGATGGCAAAAAATCTAATGATAATGCTTACCAGAAGTCCCATCGTGTAAATTTGGATTGGAGAGAATTCAGAGCAAAAATGGTTACTCAAGAGCAGGTGATTTGTTTATTTGCTGATTAGGCTTTATAAGTATTTTCTTTATAGAAGATGAAGTTTAACTGGCGTGGAAAGGATCACTTTCCTTGCCTATTCAACTAAGTATATGTTCAACATTATAACAGAAGTTCAGAAGGTCCAATATGGCTGTAGGATTAGTTCCATATGATACTCGCCCTCTGTAGTTCCTTACCTTGACTAAGGTGTTTCATGTGGAGGAAAAAGGAAGTCTCTGAGAAACTTTGTCTTCTAACTCCCTGATGGATTTTCAGATGGAAGACAATGGGAAAACGAAAAATCCTAGTGAACATTCAAATTTTGAAGCAATTCAATGATTTATGTTTTCCCTCATCATTTTGAAAGGTGCCATAGAACTATGGGTATTGATGTGAAGTTTGGTTGGCTAAAAAAAACTGTTTTACCCACTTGTCATAAGATTTTCTTTGGACAGAGTCCCTTAAAACTTTGTCATCTACTTTAGAATATCTGATATGTTTTTGTACATTTGGGGGCTTGTGCACTGTTTTTGTACTTTGATGTTATTTCAAAGTCATCATGGATGTCTGCTTTTGCACCAGGCTCATCCTTAATGCTCTCCATGTAGAGATAACTTGAGAATATGACTAGTAATGTTGTGACCTTTTGCTCCAAGAACTCTATAACTAATAATCTATAGTTTTAACAGGCAGAGAATGCTGAGGCAGATACTACTAATCAAGGTGGGACACCACGAGATCTCAAACCACTTGGCATGAAGTGGGCCCACCCCATCTCTGTGCCAGAGACTGGCTGTGTTCTTGTTGCTACTGAAAAACTTGATGGAGTCCGTACTTTCGAGAGGACAGTTGTTCTCCTCCTAAGGTCAGGAACTAGACATCCGCAGGAGGGGCCATTTGGAGTAGTCATTAATCAGCCACTTCACAAAAAGATTAAAAACATGAAACCCACCAACAATGAACTAGCAACTACTTTTGCTGATTGCTCTTTGCATTTTGGTGGGCCTCTTGAGGCAAGTATGTTTTTGTTAAAGTCCGGAGAGAAGGCGAAGCTTCCTGGGTTTGAAGAGGTGGTACCTGGCTTATGCTTTGGTGCAAGAAACAGTTTAGACGAAGCTGCAGCACTTGTGAAGAAAGGAGTGCTGAAGCCTCAGGATTTCAGGTTCTTTGTTGGTTATGCTGGGTGGCAGCTGGATCAGTTGAGGGAGGAGATTGAATCAGACTATTGGTATGTGGCCTCCTGTAGCTCAAATTTGATATGCGGGGGTTCAACAGATTCATCAGAAAGGTTGTGGGAGGAGATTTTGCAGCTGATGGGTGGTCATTACTCAGAACTGAGCCGCAAGCCTAAGCAAGACATGTAGGTAATTATGAACTATGAGTGTTACAGAATTAAGCAGTCAACCTTGGACAGTGAGAAAAAATACATGCACCTTAGGCACTCATGAATTTCGGATGTACAGAAAGTCCCTATCGCTTATTAGGCAGAACATCCCTTTTTTTTTTTTCTTAATCTCTTTTTTAATTTTATCTTAATAACTTTGGCAGTTATGGTTCTTGTATGTAATAGTACGCCTTATCTTGTTGGAGTAAAGCAAGTCTAGTCGTTGCAATTATACGTTGTAAAATTTTTCCTAGTGGAATGAGGACTAGACAATGGAATTAGGTTTTTGAATTTTCCTTTTTCCTCATTTTCTACCGAATATTTATTGATTTGTTTATTCAAATGCCTGGATTTCTATGATTGATTGAATTATCAAAGCTGCATCTGCTCCAGAAGCAACTGCATCAATATGTTATGAAAGCCTCTCAAATCGGTTGGCATGAATGAGATAATGAAGAATATAAACATAAATTGGTGATTTGTTTTCGTTTTGTTAGAGGTATAAGAGTTGCTCAGGATGGGATAATGAATTTTTTAAGCAAATTTGTTTTTATGCAACACTAGGAAGACTTGGGATGATGAAGCTTTTGATCAAATTTGTGCACCTGCAATACTCGGAAGCCTTGTGATAGGAAATTGGCTGAACCACCGATTCATCATTTAGTAGGCCTCCTTAAGGGCGGGCAGAGATACAATAGGCCTTACATCTAGTCCCATTTGAGTGCCAGAATGATCAGCAAAATGTAATAAATTCATAAACGAAAAAGCCTAAGCCTTTTTGCGGTATAAAACATAAATTAATGCAAAGCTTGAGAGAATTATTATTATTTCTTCAAAAAAAAAGAGAATTATTATTATTATTTAACTAAGTAGATGGAAGAATGTTCTATCAGTAAAAATAAATTAATTAATTAGACTAATGAAGTTTGTTTCTCTCTTTTGTAATTAGGTTCAATTTTTTAGAGTCAATATCCAAATAAATTAACTTCTATGAATACATCAGATTAATCTGGGATGCTTTTCAAAATTATCTAAAGAAAAAAAAATTAATCTTAATTCATGTGTGAACTAATTGAAAAGTATTTCATATTATATCTACTCAAATTATAAATTAATGTTAAAAAGATGAAAAGAAGTCCTCATATAAATAAAGCCCTAATCGAGCTAAGTATCATAAAAATAAAGTTTGATTTATTTATTTATTTTTAAGCTTAATGTTAAATAAAGTTTAAATTCAAGTTTAATTTATTATTCAATCTTAATTTATTAAATTTCTTTATTGAAGTTAAGTTTGATCACGAGTTTAATTATCAATAAAATTATACAACAATTCTGATATTAATATATTTCATAATATATTTATATATTGTAGTTTATATTAGTTTTTAATTTTTGACACTTTTTTTTTCTATTAGAACTCTAGAAGAGGTTTAAATCCCCAGCCACATAAGGGGTGAATTGGTGTTTAGTTCTTTTTGCTACTTGAGCTACTTATGGGGGAATTTATTATACAAAAATTTAATTTTATATACTTAAATTTTCATTTTCCTACTTCATAAATGCTTGTTGTATAATTTTTTTTTTATAAATATCAGATGGAATGTTATTTTAAATAATATTATAAAAATAATTATATTATAATATCATTTAAAATTGTTTATGATTATAAAATATTACAATATATAAAATATAAATTTATATTTAAAATTAATTTATATAGCAATGATATATATATATATATATTTTTAATGAGAATAGCTGAAGTTATTTTCACTCTACATGTATATCTGCGTTGACATATAATCGAACGACGTGTGAGTTGGTAAGCTGAAGAGAAGACCCAAATGCAGGAAAGTGGTAGTCACGTCTGCAATTTGAAGCTGTTGTTCCCACACCCGCTCACTTACTTACCGCCAGTTCTAAAATCTAACCTCCTAACGACTTCCACTCTCTCCCTCCCCATAGACAACACCACCACTGATGAAGAGAAAGTACAGTGTCAACTGTGCAGTTTGTTAATCAGTAGTGTGTTGCAAATATCAGATTCACAGGTTGTCCACTCTCAAAATTCTTAGGCCTCTCGCATTTTTAGGTTGGCCCAGTGCTCAACTTCCTCTCTTCTTTTTCACCCTTCATTCGTGTTTAACCAAAGTTTCATTAAATTATTTTTATTGTTAATTTTTTTCTATTTTTAGATTTTCTGTTATTGTCCTAGCTATGCATGATAATAAATAATAATAATAGTAATAACATAATTTGCTCTTTTTAAAATTTTTTTTTTGGGGAAATAGATTAAAAACACACCTGTAACCCAGAAACCATGGCCAGGATTCTTGCATAAGACATTGGATTTATTTTATTCACTTCTTTTTATTATCATTATTCTTCTTGGGAAAAATAATATATATACAATATAATATAATCCTTATGTTCCATGCTGGGATTCTGCCTGGGTTTTGATTTCCTTATCTTAATCTTGATTCTCTTGTTTTTCATTATTGACTTGATTCATTTCCATTCTTGATATCTGCATTGTTCTGATTTCTAGATATTTGTGATAAAAGAATGGTGCTTTGATTTGGGAAATTATAAAATAACCAAAAAAAATATGATAAATGTGGGTTTCCCGGATGAACCTAGGGAAACCCATTTCTTGATATTGAAAAAGGTGGTGGCTTGTGCATGAATTGATCAAGAATTGCCCTGTTTGTTTGAGGTAGGATTATGGGCTGTATCTGCTCAAAAAGAGCTGCAGAGGAAGATACAATTATTAATGATTATGACACTAACACAAGGAAGAATGAATTGGATAAGTCACCCGTGCAATTGGTTGCTCCAGCCCTATCCAAGAAGGAAGAAGATGATGGGGGACATGTTAGTCGTAAAGATGGGTCTGTTCGTCTTTTGTCAAAGCCAAATGTAGGTGGGGCTACCATTGTTCCATTAGAATTAGATGGAGAAAAGAACACAAAGCCTGTGGTGGTGCCTCCAAAAGGTCATCATCAGAGACGGGCTACAATGGATTTGGGGTCCAGCGGAAACCCACAACAAAATGTGGTTAGGATGACTAGCATGCCCCATGGCGCTGAAGGGGAGCTCACTGCAGCTGGTTGGCCACAATGGTTAACCTCTGCCGCTGGAGAAGCTATCAGAGGTTGGCTGCCTCGACGAGCAGACTCTTTTGAGAAGCTAGACAAGGTGAGTGCTTAGCACTACTTATTTTTTACGTGCCTGTTTAATTAGGGACATTATGAATTTGTGATCAGTTTTTATCCACTGTATTCTAATTTATATTCGAGAGAACATGTTAGTGTTGAAGAAACGTCAGTTGTATTAAATGAAACACGTTTATGGAGATGGAGATCTGAACAAAAGACATGCTTACTATGATCATGTGTTAATCGCATATGGGGTACAGACAGTGATAATATTGAGTAAAGCTCAAATAAAAACTCTGATATACTTTCATGAGCATTTTTTTAGTGACATAAGAATAAACTGCCTGTTTAATGTTCATGTTTTAAATTAATGGTATGCAGATAGGACAAGGAACTTACAGCATTGTATATAAGGCTCGTGACCTTGATTCTGGGAAAATTGTTGCAATGAAGAAGGTCCGATTTTTAAATGTGGATCCTGAAAGTGTCCGTTTCATGGCAAGGGAAATCCATATTTTGCGTAAACTTGATCATCCAAATATCATGAAGCTTGAGGGTATAGTCACTTCCAGAATGTCTGGAAGCTTATACCTTGTCTTTGAATATATGGAACATGACCTTGCTGGGCTTGCGGCCACACCTGGCATCAAGTTCACCGAAACACAGGTACTTTGTCTTAAAACTATGTGACTCTTAGGATTAGGGATAACTATTTGGATGCACTTTGTTAATGCACTAGATGCAGATTCAATGAAGTTATATACAAGGCTTATGTACTAATATTTATCAAAGGCATATTAGTTTTTATGCTTAAAAGGTGATTTTGTCATTCATATGTGGTTATCATTATATAATTTTCTTGCAGATTAAATGTTACATGAAACAACTTCTTCGTGGACTTGAACACTGCCATAGTCGTGGTATCCTACATCGAGACATTAAGGGTTCAAATCTTCTGATTGATAATAATGGAGTTTTAAAGATTGGAGACTTTGGTCTGGCAACCTTTTATCGGCCTGATCAAAATCAGGCATTAACAAGCCGTGTTGTAACCCTCTGGTATAGAGCACCTGAACTTTTACTCGGTGCTACAGAGTACGGAGTTGCTATAGATCTGTGGAGCAGTGGTTGCATTATTGCTGAATTATTTGCAGGAAAGCCTATTATGCCTGGAAGAACAGAGGTATTTTTTTTAACTTATATGACCAGATGACCTTGCACTTTTTGCTCCAGAACAGCATCTTTATATGCATTTTGAATTATAAAATACATTAATTTTTTCTGCTTTGGAATCTTATGATAGTTTCTTTGAATCATATTATGCACAAATGAAAGATATCCTGGACATATCGTTTCTTTTTATCAGAATATTGTGTGTATACAGCATGTATCTTCTTTGAATGTCAACAAAATCTTGCTGTAATACCTTAGCAATTTCTATGGATGAGTTTCCTATATAGCAGTATTTATTCATGAACAATTATTTGCTTCTTCTTTCTTACTAAATTATTCCAGGTGGAGCAAATGCATAAGATTTTCAAGCTCTGTGGTTCGCCCTCCGAGGACTACTGGCAGAAAAGAAAACTGCCCCATGCAACTAGTTTCAAACCTCAACATTCTTACAAGCGTTGTGTTGCTGAGACATTCAAAAACTTTCCTTCTTCAGCATTGTCCCTTGTTGATAGACTTCTATCAATGGAACCAGAAGCTCGAGGATCTGCCACTTCAGCTTTAAGAAGTGAGGTATACTTTTGAGGTTTCAACTTGAATCTGGTCGCTTCAATTTCATTTGCATAGCTTGCAGATTTTGAACCTGCTAGTTGTGCATTATCATGTGGAACCTGTTACAGTTTCCTTAAACAAGAATTACAAAATTAATATAAAATGTCAATTTTTCCTTCTCAGTTCTTTACTACAGAGCCCTTCTCATGTGATCCATCAAATTTACCAAAATATCCTCCGAGCAAGGAACTGGATGCAAAGGTTCGAGAAGAAGAAGCCAGAAGGTATGTGTCAAATGACTTGATTTTTAGTACAAAATCCCGTATCATACGTGTGCTATTGAAATATGAATGTTAATATGTATCTTGACTATGCATTTTGGTTTAATATCAGGAGAAGAGTGGAGGCAGGAAAAGTTCGTGGAGCTGAATCTGTTAGAAAAGGTTCCAGAGATCTTAAGGAAGAACATTCACCAGAATTCATTCCTCAGGGGCAGACAAAAACTACAAGCACGAGTTATAAATATGATATCCAGGAGGATGCTGGTTCTGGTTTCCGAATTGAGCCTCCAAAAGTAGCTAAGCAGAATGCTTTATCTCAGTGTAGTTCAATGATTCACCCTTCTGCAGTAGGATCGTCTCTAAAAAGGAATGTAGGCTCGTCAAGGCAAAATACAGAATTGAGGGTACAGGAAACTTACATGCCTCAAGCTGCTGCAGACATGTCCACCTCCTCTCTTATGAAGGATGAGAGAGTTTCTTCCAAGGATCTTATGGTAAAGATTTGACTAAGTTGTTCTGTTCAATTTTATTTTTCAACTGTTGTAATTCCATAAGTTTAATGCAAACATGAAACATAAGTACAACTGCTAAAGCAATCACCACTCACATAACTGATGCTTTTGCATGCCACATTTTCCTATTCACAAATGGGGAATTAATCAACTATTTTCAATGTTTCTAAAAAGGTAACCATTTACTGTGTATGTTTACAATCTTGATATGTTGGTTGAGGAAAGACAATACCATTTTGTCATGAAAAACTATCAAACAACTAAACAACAGTTTCAAACCACTTATTTCTACAAAATACCAAAAGACTCTTCCAATCTCCATTGCCAAATAGGAACTTATCTTGCATCCACTACCAGCAAATTCTTTCAATTAATTTTTTATTTTCCATTTAATCCTTGTTTGCTTTTGTTAGTTTTTAATTACTGGCCATCTAATGAAATGGAATGGTGGATTGTGTGGTTTCAGGGGGGTGTTCGAAGGAAAAACAGGATCCACTGCTCTGGACCATTGATGCCTCCTGGAGGAAACATTGAGGACATACTCAAAGAGCATGAGAGACAAATCCAACAGGCTGTTCGTAAAGCACGTCTTGGGAAAT